>JASDQU010751691.1:21155-53847 GCA_032191745.1 Picea mariana
GGATGAAAGTATAAATAAGATAGCAATGGTCTCTTGTAGATCATCCTTTTTGTGGATCAATGGAGAGCTTCTTGTGGGAATATATTTTGGAGTGTTGATGGAGAGCTTCTTGTGAGAGCTTCTTGAGCATTTTTGGTGTGGAACACTTGAGGATATTGAAGATCTATAGGTGACTGAGGTAACCAAGGATATATAAGCTGAAATTCTGAGGAAAGTGAAGAAAAGAAGGCTGAAATGCAAGGAAGAATAAATTATTTTGATGGTGCTTTCTAAGGTATGTTATTTACAGGTCATCTCACCATTTTCGCTATAAGTTTTTTTCTATAATGATTCAGATCCTGAAATTGCTATGAAAGTGAGAAAACATATCCAAGTATATGTGGTTAAAAATTTATCTTGTGGGTCATTGTATTTTGGGAGTTACACTCCGTGGAAAATAGGGTTTGTGGCTAGTCCTGAAACTAGTCAAAATCAGGTGTTTCGGGTAAAAATGTCATAACTTCTTCATAACAGATCCAAATTTAGTGAGACCAATTGTGTTGGTTATATTATAGTCTATAGTATTCTTTTAACATTTTCATATCTATTCATCAAATATTTTGTGTGGGGCACGCTCTACAAGGTCGCTCTCTAGAATAAGCCAGAATTCAACAAGGTATGCCATTTTTGCTATAACTCCTTTTCTGAGAGGTTCCAAGTAGTGCCACATGGAGGAATTGCATAAAACACATTGAAGAATATTGTGTATCAGTTTCAGATATATATTCAGTACAGGTACAAAGTTATGATTATTTCAAGTTAGGGTTGTTGACTAATCCAAAACTAGTCATGGTTGAGACAAGCAGTTGATGAGTTGGCACATACATAAGGTGTATAGTTGATGATGTTGGTACATATTGATGAGTCATTGTTGATGAGTAGTTGACACATGATTGGTCTATACTTGGTACATGGTTGGATGCACTTGTTTATGGTACAGGTTGATTACAGGTTGTTTGGCACAGGTTGGTGCATGGTTGATGCTCTTGTTTGTGGTACAGATTGATATATGTTGAGGATTGTTGCCTCATATCAGTTGGTGCTGAGAATGCAAGTTGAGTCTTGCATATAGCGCTGGTGCTCCTGTAGAGTTGTACTGTATTCAGTTGTTGTTGATAAACCCCAAGGATTGTAGTCCGTAATAAAAAGAAAATTGTACATACATCTTGTGTTCTTTGTGTTCATTGTGGTGATGACTTATTGATAATATATTGCTGATATATGTTGCTAATATGTGCTCACATCTAACTGGTTATAAATGAAAACAATGGGTAATGAATAAATGTTGAATGCTAATTGATGAGTTTTGTGCAAGAGAGAAGTTTTGGGAAAAAGAGCCCCACACTCATTCACCCCCCCTCTAAGTGTGGTAGGTGTGTCCAACACATGGTGTCTTCAAGAGGTCCTTCAAGAACTAATTAGTAGAAGAAATTTGTTTCTTCATTCTTGGCTTTATTTAAAGGTACTTCATCATTAGCAACTGACACATGGTGTTCTTCCTTTCTCTTCTTGTGAGAAACAAGTCGAAATTTCTTCAAGCGTTGGAAACTCCTTCCTTGTTTTTATACTTGCAGAAAATGCATCCCATGATCTAGAGAGACCATTAATTGCAATATTCACAAATTCCTTTTCTGGAATAACTTATTCAATGGCTTGTAGTTGATCTCTCAACTAAGAAAACCTTACAAAGTATGAGGTTACAGTATCGTCCTTAGTTATCTTTGTGTGATGAAGCTCATTCTTCAAACTCACCACTTGTCCAATATTTGTTATTGAAAAGATGTTAGTTAGGGCATCATACATCTTCTTGGATGAGTCAAGATTTGATATTTAGGGTATCAAGTGATCCTTTACAGAGTCCACAATGATACTCATAGCGTTGATTTCATTATCCTTGAACTTCTCCATTGTTGCAACATTCTGAGGTTCCTTCTCTTTTCCTACTTTAAACTGTGGTTCCATGATCTTACCTTTCATGATATCCAGAACTTTATTCTTGGCAAGGATGAGGTCAATCCTTGTATTCCATGCTCTGAATTTTGAATCCCCTTCTAACTTGTTTTATGACTTCATAGAGTAGGTCATGGTTGTGTTGACTTTGACTTTGACTTGGTCAACATTTGAATTTGACCAAAAACTCAACCTTGACGCCTTGGCTAGCTGAGAGTACCAAGATGTGTGCTAGGCTAAGGCACACTAGAGTATCTAGGGGTTAGGTCAAGCGCTTCACTTAAGGTGCCTCAACAAGAGGGTTAGGGTTTCATTACTGCATCAAAAACTTTGAATGCAACTACAGCTATAATTTGTGCTACAACAAGCAAATAATATCCCAATCTACCTTCCAGTTGTTAGACTGTTCGAAGATAGTGTGGGCCCATAACCTGTTAAAATAATAGGTGTGCTTGTTTTCACCATAGACAATAACTCAATATTGTCACCCAACCATAGGCACAAAGCCACCCCCAAGCACCTTAACCTTGACAAATAGAACAATTCTRGAAGTAATCACTAGAACTAATAACCAACCAAGGTAGCGTACCTCTCTCCAAAGCTAGTGCACCAAGAAGAGAAGCTAAACCATAAGACAAAGACCAAGTCACTACTGTAATAGCTGCAACTATCCTYCAGTTATGCGCACCACTATTCCTTATGAGGTTTTGAGTGAGAGTGAGACTAAATGAGCTCAAGCGCCCTCTACTTATAGTGCTCCAAGTCAACTAACTAGGTCGACTTCTCTTTACTGAAGGATAATAACTTAATATTAAATATTCTCTTGAGCCAACTTGTCTTCTAGGGTTCTTATTCAATCGTTTAGGGTTTCTCTAGCTTCTTGAAATATTCTAGTCTCGTTAAAGGTTACACATGGAGTTTAATACCTCCCGCAACTACTGTAACATCAACAGAGAGTACACCTCCAATGACTTCAAGGATTTCTGCAAGCTGGAAGGGATCAAGAGGGAGATGACAATCTCATACAACCCTTGGCATAATGGGTTTGTAGAGAGAAAKAATCGGTCCATCATCATTTATTTTAGGGCTATGATACATGGCCAGGAGTTTCCTATGTTTATGTGGGCATAGGCATGTAATATGGTAGTGTATGTGCAGAATAGGAGTCCTCACAGGATATTTGGGGACAAGACTCTAGAGGAGGCATTCTCAAGAGTGAAGCCAGGGATAYGACATTTGAGAATCTTTGGTTGTCCAATCTACATCCATCTACCTGTGGAGAAGAGGATGAAGCTGGAGCCTTCGGGACAAAAGGATATATTTGTGGGGTACAGCGAGACCTCAAAGGCTTACAGGATGTTCATTCCATCATAGAGGAAGACAGTGGTGAGTAGAGATGTTAAGTTCAAGGAGAACCCGGCATATAGGAGATCTCAGGAGTCATCAGCAGTGACAAAGAACGAGGAGTAGTAGGCTTCTAAGGATGAGCAGTAGTTGATAATTCAGAATTTAGGTGGGGAGGAGGAGTTATCCCCTTTCAGTCCTGCCAAGAGACCCAGGTGGTTATTACAGACATTAAAGGATTTTGGTGATGCTCCTAGGAGTGTGGTCAGAGAATGCAAGCCTTCGAAAAAGTTTTCAAACTATATGGCACTTATGAGTAGCATCATTGATGTTGATCCCTCTAGTTTTAAGGAAGAAACAGCTCAACGGGTATGACAGGATGCCATGGTAGAGGAGTACACCTCTATTATGAGAAATGATGTTTGGGATTGTTATCGCACAATATGTACTTTCCCAAATCCCAAGGAAAGTGAGGCAATATCGGCATAACAATGGGGTGACCTATAGATGTCACGTTAATAGGAAACCCCTTTCTATTTAGGAGTATGTTGAAACTACCCCAAGGGAAACTTCCCTAGTGACCTAAAAGGATGATGAAACTAAGGCAAGGATGAAATAATACCCCCCTCTCACTGGTCACTCAATTCAAAAGGTCTTTATGTCTTAAAGAGATGAAGCAAAATTAATGGATGAGGTGTACCTACCCAGAACAAGACACCAAACAACAAATATGGTAGTTTTCAAGTACAAAATGATGTTAGTGCTTCAATAAGACAATGAACCTTTGAAATATAATTTGGATGATATAAAATTGCAGCAATATGAAATTTTACGACAACAATAAGTATTTGATAACAGTTGCAAGAAATATGCCTCGGAATTGCTTGAAAAGACAATGAAAAAGTAGTTTTAACCAGGCAAAATGATAATCAATCGTCAGAAGCAATTTCTGAAGTGTCTAGCTAGCATTAAAGGTCAATTTTGCAGAAAATTTGTTGTAGTTATATGGATGTAGAAATATTTTATAACAGCAGAAAATATATTAGTGATATAGGCTAAGTTAGGTTTGGTTTTAGTTAGTGAGAGCTAGAAAGTTCAAGGTTAGACTATTGGTTTGATCTCTCTACAAAAAGAGTGTAAGGACTATGGAGTTATGGAGTCAAGAATTCAGCAAACATTCATTTAGAGTAAACAACAAAATGATTATGTTATCCAAGTAAAAGATGAATCTAAGAATAGTAGTAACTTAAGTATTCTTAAGATTCAACCTTTGGGGAGGTGAGCTACTAGGGAGTAGGCACTTCTAGGCCCTAGAGGTTTTCTTCCTCCTTATATAGTTGAAGAAATATTTAGATGAAATTACAATTGATCAATACCTCTAGAGAGCTAGCACTTTAGGGATTTAGAGGCTTGTCAATATAAACCAATTAGGATAAGTCTAGCAAATACAAAGTGAAGAAGTAGTAACTTAAGTTCTTCATTTCTAGGGTTTATCAAGCATGCAATTTCATGATCTTTATCATGAGAAAGCAAATATACCATAACCATTCAAAAGAAATGACAAAAAAGCATATTTACTTACTTCGCCAAGAATAATCATGCATGAAAACACTAAATTACCAATTGACTTCACCAAAAATGATCCAAGTTGCAAGTAGAAGACTCCAAAAGAGAGGTGCGCATCAAAATTTCAGCCAATAAACCCTAAGTAGGGTGCAAATTTAAGTCCACTCCCTCTTGTGTGAGGAGTTACTATGTCTAAAATGAAAGTACTTTATGTTTATTTATACAAAACCAATGACCTTTAATTAATTTTAGGTCAAAATAAGGCCAACCTGGCCAATTTACAAATAAATTCAAATTTGACATAAATAAAATTAATTAGCATCTAAAGACACCTCCAAGGGTGATGTCATGCCCTTCTAGGGTGATGATGATGCCCTAAGGTGGAACATTGGGCCTAGAATGTAGAACGCTTGTCCTCCAGAGGCCCCAGATAATTCCCACACTTGCCACCAGGCTCACAACTACCTCCAAAATGAAAACCCTAGCTCTAGATGACATCCAGGGTCATGATGGTGGCATCCTGGGCCTTCAAGGGCCAACGTCTATGTGGAAGAGAAAGATCCCCCTAGGTCTAGGTATGTCAGGATGCCTCCAAAGGCAACGTCCTTCTTTCTTCCTGGTGCAAATATCTAATATCTTATTGCCCCTAGATGGGGTTATAACATCCATTTGTGGTCTTTAAGCCCCCATGAAGGTCTGAGAAAATCATTCCCTCACGTGTACTTGCCCATTGGGAAAGGTCCTACATCAAAAACAAGTACGCCCTCCAGGGATTCATAATTCATAGGGATCATAGCATGTAATTCACATCCAATAATTAAATTACCCAAACATGTGCATCAAACCCCCCTTAACCTAGACAAATGCTCAAAGACATTATGCAATTTGAAAAGTTAGGTTTGGAGAAGGTATCGGGGTGTCCTATTGGGCTAACCTTCCTCAAGTTTGGGGTGTTTCCTAGGTGGGAACCAATCTAAGTCATGTAAGTGTGTGAGGTGGCATAGGGTAAGTGTTTGGGCATGGGGTGCAGTAACAACAGGGAAATGTAGGTCTTACATGTGGGTGCCTTTGTAGAGGGTGAGATACACCTTGTCATAGATGTTATTGTTTCATAACCCATTCATTTCCTTTTACTCTTAGATTCATTTCTTTTGATATTTTTCTTTTGTTCTTCAAGGGAATAATTGAGGGACACTGACATGTCTTGATGACCAAAGTTGACAGTGTTATCCACAAACATTTCACGAAGATGAGAAGGTTGGCTCGTGATGAGAGCCCCTTTCTCTTGGTTATGCCACCAAGAGCCACTACCCTGGTTTGGTGACTAGATAGGTGGTAGTTTCATACCACTACATTCCCATGGTCATAATATGTCGGCTCGTGATGAGACCTCCTATCCACCAACTAGTACCTTGAGTGTTTATTTATCTTATGGGTTCCCTTTTCTTACTGAGAAGATTTGTACTGCTTTCTCAGGAATCCCTGGGTGAAGAATATCAAAGGTTTCAATAGGATTTTAACTCTTGCAAACTACTTTTACCGTCTGGGCCTTTAGCCCCTTCTTCCCACAAGACAAGGTACAACCCTTCCTAGTGTGGCCAATCCCAATGCCTGAACAAAGGTAAGGGGAGATGAGAAGAATAAATATGGAAAGTGGTAAGTATGGAGGGAACAAACGATGACCTTTCATAGATCCACCTAGTAGCAACTCATCATAAAGGGATATCAACTTACTAGGGCACCATGTCACCCTTCCAAGCATAAACAAGTCAAAGAGAATAATTTCCAAGAAAACATTATGAAATGAAGGAGAATTCAATGCAACATATTTAAGTGCTTCAAAAATCAGAGTGACGCATACCATGATACCCAGACTCATTACCTCATGGAGCAAGACTTACTACTACTTCAGGAACAATCTGGTGGGATGGATATTGTTATTGTCGATAAATGGACTGCACTGAAGAAAAGAGGGGCCCTCCGGAGTGATGCTCAAGTTGACTGGCTCTCGGTACTCCATGTCTAGGACCTGTGGGCCTCGAGACGTGATCTTCTTAGTTATTCCTAGGGTAGGGGATAACAGGGACATAGTGTTGAGACTAGAGGGGAAGTTAGTTGTGAGTTACAAGTGGCTCTACAAGATAAATCATGTTGCATATGGTAGCATCGAGAAGTTCAAGCCAAGGTTTTTGGCAAGAGGGTTCTCCCAGAAAGAGGGAGTGGACTACAAGAACACATTTTCTCCAGTCTCCAGGTATGCTTCTATTTGAGTTGTTATTTCTATTGCTTCAATTATGAGGTGAAGGATACATCAAATGGATGTGAAAACAACTTTCCTCAATGGGATCATTGAGGAGGAAGTATACATAGAGAAACCTCATTGATTTTAGGTACATGGGTGGGAGTCTCATGTGTCTAGGATTAAGAAAGCCTTGTACAAACTCAAACAGGCACCCAGGGCATGGTATTCCAGGATTGACGGACACTTGTAGAGTATGGGATTTAACATTAGTGAGGTAGATCATAAATTGTACTTCATACTTGTTGGAGAGGATCCTCTCATCTTGGTTATTTATGTATATTATTTGTTTCTAACAGGTGCAGAGGATCTTATTGCAGGGTGAAAAGTGGATTTAGCTAGTGAGTTATAGAAGAAGGACATTGGATTGATTCATTATTTCTTGGTGTTAGAGGTATGGAAGGTATCACGACATTACTTCCTTGGACAAGGGAAGTATGCAGTAGAGATCTTGAGGAGATTCAGGATGGAGGACTATAAACAAATTCCTACGCTTATGGTTATCAATCTGACAAAGGTGATCACTTTAGATTCAGAGTTGGTGGATCTTGGGATATACATGTAGCTAATAGGGTCTTTGATGTATTTGGTCAACACCAAGCCAGATATTTTTTTTGTTGTGAACACCTTGAGTCAATTCATGGTGGAGTTGAGGCAAGTGCATTGGATCGCAGCGAAATATGTGCTCAGTGTGAATCCATTAAAACCCAGAAAGATGAACCATAAATATTCACAATATATCACTCAAAAATTTACTTAGCACATTAAAATAATTTTTTGAAATTGTCTTTCTTAGGTTACAGAGGTTTCTTCACAAAACTAAACAATGCACAGCATAAATAAATATGATCTATAATGAAGAATATAACAACAATCACATCACACGAGAACACCAATATTTTTGGGTAAAATAACCTCTGGAAAAACCCAATGTGGGAAAACTAGCTCTTAAGTTTGTGGATTTTATTAATGCAATAGAAACAATATAGAGATATCTTACAAATGGATCAATCCAACTAATAGTTGAGTGTGTTAATTTTTGAGCTATTATTAGGTTTCTTTTCAATTTACTAGATAACCATAGCATGGGTAGGATCACTAAGAGAAACACAATCACAAGATACACAACATTTATCCTAGGAAACCCTCATGGGGGAGAGAACCTAGAAAAAATTCCTTAATATAGATAGACAATACAATGCCAAGACAATAAACAAAAACACTAGAGAATATCCAACACTGAGCAATGTGCCTCTCTCTTCCTTCTTCTCCCAACTGCAACTCTCCAAACTTGCACACTTGATGAGCGAATGAGTGAGTGTGTTAATGAGTCATTGGCTTCCTTTATTTATACAAACTGGCAGGTGCTGAAAAGGTGTCTCTTCACTGGGTAGGGCCGACTTGTCTTCTTAGTGGTTAAAACCACTTTAATTAGGTCTGGGGTACACTTCTTAATTTTTATAATACAATTAGGGTTTGACCAATCCGAAAAAGGGGATTTGGTTAATTACAATGCCTGACATGATCAATCCACAAAAGGGTATTGATCAGATGAATAATAACTCAATAATAAATAGAATACTCTTTGTAGTTAAAATATTTCAACACTCCCCCTTAACAACAAGGGTATTCTACAACATCATTGGGAGAGAGAGAGGGAAGCAACATCAACAGCATCTGGAACACTGATTGGCATATCTATAAATCATCGAAAGTTTTTCTCATCATCAATATCATCATCCACGGCAAGGATTTGGAATGGAATCATCATCATCTGCATCAACATGGATTAGTATAACACTAATACATCATCATCATCAATAACAGCACAAGATTGATACAACATCAACAGTAGCAGAATCACAACACAAAGGTTGGAGCATCATCAACATCAGAACTAGGCTGGAAAACTTCAGCATGAAGTTGGCATCTCATCAACATCAGCACTAAGTTGTAAATATTCAGCACAAAGTTGGCATCTCATCAACATCAGCACGAAGCTGGAAATATTCAGCACGAGGTTGGCATCTCAACAACATTAGCACGAAGCTGGAAATCTTCAGCACAAGGCTAGATTCTCAACAACATCATCACGAAGCTAGAAATCTTCAACACAAGGATGGCATCACAACAATATCAGCACGAAGTTGGAAATCTCCAGCACTAGGTTGACATCACAACAAAATCAACATGAAGCTAGAAATCTTCAGCACTAGGCTGGCATCACAACAACATTAGCATGAAGCTGGAAATATTCAACATTAGGCTGGCATCACAACAACAACAACAAGAAGCTGGAAATCTTCAGCACTAGGTTGGCATCACAACAATGTCAACATGAAGCTGGAAATCTTCAGCACTATGTTGGCATCAACACTACTCCCCCTTTAGAGGAAGGTCCTTTCAGACTATACCAATCTTGTCTTGAAAGTGATCAAACTTTACACGAGATAGAGGCTTGGTCAACACATGTGAAACCTGCTCATCCGTGCCAACATAATGGAGCTTTATAGCTTTTCTCTACATCATATCATGTATAAAGAGATATTGGATCTCTATGTGCTTCGACTCATCATGGAACAAATCATCTTTATACAACTCTAGTTATTGCATAGGATCACGATGGCTTCCATGTCCAGATCTAATAGATCTGTCAACAACATCTGAAGCCATATGGCTTAACAATTGGTAGAACATGTTGCAATATATTCTGCTTCTGTTGTGCTGAGAGAAACAATGGATTGCTTCCTACTATGCCATGAAGTCATGGCTGACCTCAAATTGAAAAAACATCCTGAAGTTCTTGTTATATCAGAAACACTTCCAACTCAATATGAATCAGTATATCCATTGTTACCCATGATTTTGGTTGTCGGGATGATGTATTGATGATGGTGTACTCAGGCTCTTCATAAGAACTTTCTCATGAGAAAAAGTTATTTTCATCTCTTCCAAAAAACTCATTTTTTAAGACTGTTCGCAGGCTGCTAGTATATTTGCCTGTGAGAATGCATGATTCTCGCAGGCTGCCTTAAGCCAGGGTGCGAGAAGTTCACACTGTGTTGAACTGCTAGGCTGTGAACTCTTTCTAAAACAAGGAAAAATATGAATTCTCGATGCTTCTAGAAGGATGAGATGGCATTCGAATGGTTATCCTAGTACTGGATTCCATGATATTTTGCGATCATTCTTATCCAAGTAACCAATTCATTCTCTCCTATATATTGAGTGAATTCTCATGTAAAAGGTTAAGCAAGATTCATTGGAGAATTGGTGAAAGAATTGTGTGAAGGACTGATGCTACAACAACTAAGAGACTCCAGCAAGTTCATCCAAAGGAGTTGATCTTCTTCATGCAAGTGAGCAAGTGTGTGTGTCGGAGCCAAGGGCCATCGAAAAGAAGTTTGCAACATCAAGGCTCAGGTTGTAATCTTTACTTTCCATTAATATGATACAGTAATATGTCCCTTTCCCATAAAGCTAATTCCACTTTATTGTATAATTTCTTGATCATATACATAGATTGACTGTTGAATAGATTGTGCTTTCTTCACTTTGGTTGGTTTGTGTTGTCTTGATCTTGACTGCACGAGAGCACTGGAGCGAAGCGGGAGCAACAAAGACCAAAGGAAGCGATAATAAGGTATGTTCTTTGTTCTTACCTCCTATTTAATTCAATGGTTAGAATCTAGGGAAAGATTCATGTTCTGTCTTGCTTTGTTCTAGATCCAGGTGGATCTAGGGAGATCGGTTTGTGTCCGCACTCACGGATTTATCCAATAACATCCATACAATATAAAGTCATGATCTCTAGTATAACAGAGACCAAAATCCAACATACCCTTAAGGTATCTCATCACATTTTTTTCAGCTACAAGGTGAACATGTCTGGGCTCTACCAGATACTAACTCAAAAGGTGTTCACATCAAAATAGATAGCCAGTCTATTATTCGTCAGATACATCAACGAACCAATAATAATATGTCTGTACAGAGTAGCATCAACCAATTATGACAAGGTATCTACCAAGAGCTTCAACTTTGTTTTCGTGGGTGTGTTCATGGATTTATACTCAACATATCAAACCTCTTTAGTATTTCTACTGCATGCTTCTCTTGGTTAAGGAAGATATTTTCTAGGCTTTTCCAAACTTCAATACCTAAGAGATAATGCATTAGGTCTTTCATCAAACTCTGTAGCGATCTTCTTCGGCAATAAGTGATGATATTTTCTTCATTTTTTTCAAGAATACATCATCTACATGTAGTAGCAACATCATTGGCTCATCATTCATAACCTTGAGGTAAAGGTCAGAATCAGCTTTACTCTTGGTAAATCCCAAGCTCGTCAGGAAACTGTCAATTCTGCCATATCAATCTCTAGGAGCTTTCTTCAACACGTATAGAGCTTCCTTCAACCGACATACATGAGTCTTTCTATCTTCAATATTCAAATCATATTGTACCATTCTGGTACACTTGCTTCAACTTCAACTTAATGTGCACAATCATGTGCTAGCTTTATGTGCTTTCTGCAAAGCATTATCTGTCTCACTGCCTGAGAGTATGTCCTCTCCTCTTTCTGCAATTGTTCTTCTGGAAGTGGGACTCTGCACTTGCAGTTGCTCTAAACTTGAGAATGGTTTCTCCATTCTCACTATGACTACTGAAATCTAAGAGTAATTCCTCTAATTCATCACAGCAACAACTTCATCTGAGACTAAGAGTGGCTCAATAATTGATACTGAAGGTAGCTCTTCTTCTTTCATGGAGGTAACTCTCTCTTTTATTGTAGTCATGTCTCCATGACCCAACTAATGTACTGCACCAACTGCCACTCAATTTTGAATATGGAGATGGATCCCCCTGTGTTGGCTATCGGAAGTCACCCCTGGATTGCTAGCAGGAGCAGAGCCCGACACCCATCAGTTTTAATGTCACGGTTTGTTTAAAAGGGTGATCAAATGGAGAAAGACTCAAGACAGCACAATCTCAACTCAGAAACTAGACCAGGCATGCATGAACGAATGAGGTCCTGATAAACTCCAAACAGTGAGTCGTAATAAAGGGTGAGTAGGTGAAAGACTTGTATGAGAAGGGTGCAAGATCTATCACAGACATCCAGTTTGCAACAGATCGAAGAAGAAATGTATCCGAACACAAAATCCTTTTACATTCAAACACATATACCAGAGAATACAAAGATGCCACAACAAATCCTTTATCGCAACAAGATTGTTAAGTCCACGTGAATCCTTCACTGTGAACCCTCTAACAAGGATGAAACAAAGATGGAAAAGAAAGGAAATTGTTTGTTATAAACCAAGAAGTCTCAAACACAGAGGCATAACCAGGAAACCAGAGTATCGCTGAAACTTTACAGTCGGGAGCTTAGCTCTACCATCGATCGATACAAAAATGGAAAAAATTCCTACATATACTCAAAACTACAACAGCAGAGGAACCAAGAAAATGCATTGAAATCTTTGCGTCTGCATGGCTTCTGACATTCTGCAGCCGCAATCTTTGAATAATCGTGCAACTTGTGGCAGACGCGATAGATCTTCTGACAGTTACATCGGTGAATCGACGTGCCTTTAATTCATTGTAGGACGCCCCCATTATGGCGGAGACGATGTCTAACCACCACCAACCGCTTCAATAACTGCTTCTTGGGATTGATAACGGCCCAGCCAACTCAGCACCCCAGGATCTGGATGACTTCTCGTGCTGCCACCTGGAATAACTGAATATATTGATGAACAGGTATGGAGGCCAGCGTGGAAGACATGGCGTATGGTAGGAGTGATGGCATCGGGGAGCTCGTGGAAGGAGTGGTGAGAAGTGAGAGTGATGACAAAGAGGGGTGACTGAGGATGATCCATGGCGGAAGGCACCCAGGTAGATGGGGAGAAGATGGCAGAAACGAGCTCGTCTTCGAGTGATAAACTGATGTGGAAAGGAACAGGACGCGTGGCAGGGAATGAGAAGATGGTGGGAAGAAAGGAGAGCCACGCAGACCAAAGAGGAGAGGTGAATGGGTGACACTCAGCAGCAGGGGAAAGGCAGAAGGAAGAATGAAGTGATAGGAGGAGGACCCACACTGGTTAAGCACAGGGCAGCTGAGGAGAGCAGGGTTGCACGAGCACCGTTGATCTGGGCACTACAATCGTGGCCGTCGGGAAGCTGCACATGGGATTTTGGACCCCCCCCTCCATTTAAAGGTAGAAGGGCGGGGGGGGTCCGAAATGGTCTTCATCGTTGTTGATCCGGGTGCGCTCATCTGAACCGTTGGAGAGGTGCGCCCCCGATTTCGGACCCCCCCCTCTTGCTTAAAGATCGGAAGGCAAGGGGGGTCCAAAATCCAATATGCGTCGTCGATCTGGGCGCGCAAATCTGGATCGCCCGCTCTTGCTTGCTGCTTAACATGGGCGCGTTATCGCCCAAAACTTTGGACAAGTGGGTTTTAACCCATTCTTTTGATATCTAAACTCTTTAGCAAGAAATATCGCTAACACCCTGCATCTCATACTATATATGAATCATGGTTGTTTTGGTTGTCTTCATGAATACTGGAACTACTTCTTCAATTACTGGAGTAAGTGTCTCGTCATAATCTTCTCCCTCTTTCTGGAAGAATCCTCTGGACACACATCAGGATTTGTACATCTACAACATTCTTGATCTATTAGATCAATCTTGGAAGTCAATACTGACTTCTCTTCTGGTGTCATGGAAAAATCCATATCCTAGTCTTTCTAACTGGATTCCTTCTCTGTCATTGAAACAAGGGAATCTTCCCAGGAGATTTTATATCTCCTAGAAGTTTTTGAAGCTACGATCTAGTCTTCTCATGGCACTTGTCTCCCAGTCCTGGAAGTTGTATCTTCATCTAATCCTTTCTGATATCAGACTTACTCTTGATTTCTTCTAAGTCTACAAGGACTTCATCATCTCTTATGGTGTATACTTGGTGTTGAATACCAAGTCTAAATTTGAAAGGTTGAGTCAGTCTTCAAACAAGTTATGCTTCCCATCAAGGTGGCTTCATTATCCTTTGACCAAGTCTTCTGTGAGTTATTTTTCTAATGTTTGTTCATCTTTGGAACCTTCTGCTCCTTACAATCAATTTCCATATGAGATACTCTGGATATCAGAAATAGCTTCTTCTTCATCTTCTTTGTTACATGGATGTATACCATCATGTACACGACTTGGGTAGTCTGCTTCATGTCTCTTATAATATGTTTCCTTCTATAGCCTTCACTATAGCTTCCTTGGGGTTATCAACTGTGACCTGAACCAACGTCAACAAAACAACAGGAAAGAATAATACTCTTTTGATAATAGTAATAAAACAATAGCACGAATAATTGTCACAATAGCTCTTTTAGGGCTATCACTTGTGACCTGCTTGAAACAAATATCAAAAGTAAGAGATACAATACGAAATGAGATCAACGCTCTTCTAGTGTTGTGATCAAACATTCCTCCATGGTAACCTGGAACCAACACAAGAATTTTCTCCTAGAGGAGATGTTAGTTTTATCTTTAAGAATTTATCTCAATATGCTCACATGCTACTAAGTATAGTACTTTTCAAAGACTACTTCCTCAACTATAGTGTTTACTTGTAATGGGGTAGTTATCAACTTGTCATGTGCAAATTTGAATATTATCAACTTAATTAATCAAACCTAGAACCTGGAGTCTTGTCCTCAAGAATGAGTGTGTTGCTTTTCTTCCAAGTCTCCTTCACTCAAGATGACAAGTGTTTTCTTCGACCTATCTTTTGTACTAAGACAATATGTTATCTTGAAAGAAAGTTAGGTTAGAGAATAAACTCTATGATCTCAACTTTAATCAATCTAATACCTTGACTTTAATTTTGACCAAAGGTTAGTATGATTTTCATAGCTTCAACATGAAACCTAGATCAAAATAATGTTATAATAAATAGATGCATATCATAATAATCAAATAGGGTTGCATCATTCCTCTAAATGTGTTGGACCTGAGATCCTTTTAGATCTATGGAAAGAGATCCCTTCTCTTGCAAATACCCTTTAAATATTAACAGTTTAAACATATGTGAGTACATACCTCTAATAGTGTTTGTAGGTAGTGGCACCATTTGGTAGCAGCGGTAATAATTACCAACCCTTTTAAGAACTTCAAGGTTAACTGCAACTGGTACTGCAGCTGATACTTCAACTAATATCGCAACTGCAACTGATTCTGAAACTGCAACTGCAACTGCAACTTAGGGTTTTATGAGGAAACCCTGTTTTTTTAGAATTTCAAATTTTGAAATTCTGATCCAGGGAATAGATACGCTAGGCTAAGGCGAGTTTGTTGGAGCTGTTAGATTTCAAAAATTTCAAGTTTTGCCTCTTGAAACTTGACCTGCAAAAATCTGGACTGGTACTGGTTTTGGTTTCTTGGTTTTTTGGTACTTCTGGTTTTCTAGTACTTCTGGTTTTTTGGTACCAGTCAAAACTAGGGTTTTACTTTCTGGAGTATCTGACCACTGAAACGATGCCCTCAAGGTGCCAAAGATTTCCCTAGGCAAGGGTGCACTTTTCTAGATGATTTTTAGGCTGATATTCCTCTTCAACAAAAAGCCCTAATTTTCTTGTATGGAAATAGTGACGTTTTTCTTTATCCAATGAAAGATGCTCTCTTCATCTTAGCTCTGATACCATGTTAATTTTAGAGATATTATTAGGTTTCTTTTCAATTTACTAGATAACCATAGCATATGTAGGATCACTGAGAGAAACAAAATCACAAGCTACACAACATTTATCCTAGGAAACCCTCATGGGGGAGAAAACCCAACAAAATTTCTTTAATATAGATAGCCAATACAATGCCAAGACAATAAACCAAAACACTAGAGAATATCCAACACTGAGCAATGTGCCTCTCTCTTCCTTCTTCTCCCAATTGTAGCTCTCCAAACTTGTGCACTTGATGAGTGAATGAGTGAGTGTGTTGATGAGGCGTCGGCTTCCTTTATTTATACAAACTAGTAGGTGTTGAAAAGGTGTCTCTTCACTGGGCAGGGTCGACTTGTCTTCCTAGTGGTTAAAACCACTTTAATTAGGTATGGGGCCGACTTCTTAATTTGCATAATACAATTAGGGTTTGACCAATCCAAAAAAGGGGATTTGTTCAATTAAAATGCATGACATGATCAATCCACAAAAGGGGATTGATCATATGAATAATAAATCAATAATAAATAGAATACTCTTTGCAGTTACAATATTTCAATAGAGTGAAACCCCAACGTTTCACTTCCAATACACATGTATGGCCCTCTCCCAATCTTTTGAACCAAAATGACTCAAGAATGAACCCTACATGAGCATCTGCGCTAAGTGTATGGAAGCTTGCATCACCCTATACAACGGCTCTCAGATCTATAGGTTACATCCTCTGCAAAATTCCTTGGAAGAAAGTTGATCCTGCTTGATTTCTCCTATGTCCTTCCTACAATATTTCTCCATCAAACCCTCAAGCAATGTGCCTCTCTCCAGCTCCAAATCTCTCTCTCTCAAGTGAATAATGAGCCATGGCCTCCAAGTTGATTTCTATTATCTCAATGAGAAATAAATAACCCTATCTCCATAGAGATCAAGGGCTGAGATCAACCCTCACTCTCCCAATGAGATGGATGTCCAAGATTAAAATACCATCGCTTAAATTATTTTCACTTTTAACTTTAGGAAAAAGTGCTCATTAAGTCAACACTAAAATATAACACATTTAATGTAATTTTTCTAATTTAGACTTAGGAAAAAGATTTAACCCCTCAACTTGGATAGTTTCATCGTCTCCCTCCATGCTAGGACACCACCACATGGAATAAGACCTTTTGAGTTACTCTTCTCAACGCTCCCTCTTAACGAGGAAGGGATTCTAAACCAACCCTATCTAATCTCTAAACTTCATGAATTTATCTCTGTATAGTGCCTTGGTAAATATACTTGCCATCTGATTATCTATTTGTATGTATTGGAGTCTCACAGCTCCCCTTTGTACACAATCTAGTATGAAGTGATAGTGGATGTCTATATGCTTTCTATGATCATGAAACATGGGATTCTCAGAGACCTTTATGCAACTATGATTATCACAATGTATCACAGTATCCTCTTGTTGAAAAGTCAACAAGAAACATGTGTCTAATTTACTTTTCCCTTAAATAAATTTGACAATAAATATTAATCTATTATCTCATTTATAACTGAGTGATTTGGAGTTGTAACAGAATTATAAGTGTAGTTGAGTTAAGCTCATTTGTACTAGTTGTAACTAAACTTGCACTAGTGAGAGTTCAGTGAATTAATTATTAATTAATTCAAATCAGTGAACTCACATGCAACTAAAGATTCGCCATGGTTAACTACATGCATGTCAGATCCAGTGGATACCTAGTTGAGATAACAAGTGAAAGGGATAGTTTGGCTATCAGTTGTGATTTGAGTGAAGTGCACTCATGCAATCACACATGCAGTGGATATTCTCATGAGCATGTGCAAACTAGGTAATTCGAATTCATTGTAAAAATTCTAATTGCAGGGATTGTGCATAGGAGGCAGGTTGTCTGGACACAGAGAATTGGCACATGTATTTGTTGAGTTTTTGTATGACAGTGTGAGATTATTTTATTGTACTGAGAGCTCTTGGATTAGAGT
This sequence comes from Picea mariana, assembly GCA_032191745.1. Lineage (NCBI taxonomy): Eukaryota > Viridiplantae > Streptophyta > Pinopsida > Pinales > Pinaceae > Picea > Picea mariana. Next base: position 39,060 of record JASDQU010751691.1, read on the forward strand.
TTTGTATGATATTGTTTCATGATCCATGATATACATAATATATGATAGTGGGGTTTTTATCTTTACGCTTTCCCAGAAAAAAAATTGTGTTATGTGTTCTTGATATTTGACTTTGTGATAGTGGTTTAATTTCCGCAAGAATAATAGTAGAAGCGATTATGTATTTAACAGTGGCATATAATTGTTAGATCAGGAGAATCGCAAGAAACACTTAACTTGTATTGAAATTTCTACATGGTATCAGAGCCATGGAGCCATGGAAGTGAGGTGCGAAATAATAGTATTCTCGCAGGTCCCGTCTCTGGCAGGGTGCAAACCTTAGTACTAAAAACTTCACACATTTCTAGTAGCAGAAATTCTTGCACCCTACTCAAAGGAGAGGTGTGAACTTCATTAAGATTCTCGCAGGCTACTCAAAGGAGAGGTGTGAACCTCCCTCACCCCACTGTGCATTACAGTGCGAACTTCCTTGTGATTTTCGTAGGTTGTACACTGGTAGGGTGTGAACTTCCCTCAGGCTGCTCTTAGGTGGGGTGTGAACCTCCTAGGGTAAGAAGGATTGCAGCAGTTGAGTTTGTGGTTGGATAAAATTTGAATTTGCAGAAAGACTTTCTTGGTGCGACAGTTGATTCAAGATCGAAATGGCTTTCAATGGCTTGAGGTTGGAGTATGCACTCGAGGGAAGCTCAAACTACATTTCTTAGAAGGACAGGATGGAGGTAGTACTTGAAGACAATGGCTTGAAGGAATACATTGACAAAGATGTTCCTAAGCCAAATGTGACAGACACTGCAAATCTTGATGCATGGAAAAAGAAAGTGGCAAAGGAGAGGAAGATTATGTTGGAGGGAGTATGAGACCACATTGTCTCAAGTCTCCATGGGAAAACCACACCACATGCAATGTGGAAGGTTTTGATGGATCTGTTCCAAAACAGTAGCGACCATAGGAAATTGTCGCTCAAAGATAAACTCAAGAAGATCAAGATGGAGAAGGGTGACACCATTCCAAAATATCTCACGAAGTTTGTCCAATGTCGGGATGAGCTTGGAAGTGTGGGAATAACAGTCGCTACTGATGATTTGGTGAGCTTGGCTCTCCTAGGACTTCCCAAGAGTTGGCACAGTTATCAAGACTCTGTCAATGGAAGGGAAAAATTGCCAGATTGGGAACGACTTTAGTCGGATCTAGTGCAAGAGGAGTTCAGGCGGAACACCAGAGATGGATCTTCATCAAAGTGTGATGATGAAGAGAATTGTGCTTTGACTTCCAAGGCAAGGAAAGGGAAAGAGAATAAATTCCATTCAAAATCCGAGTCTAAAGTCAAGAAGCTGGATTTGTCCAAAGTGAAGTGTTTTCACTGTAACTAACATGGGCATCTCGCTACTAACTGTCTGCAAAAGAGGAAGAACAGAACGGTTGTTAGAGCTGCAACTGGTGAGGCTCTTGTCTTGCAATTTGAACTTGACTTCTCTTTGATTGCATGCATGGATTCAAGTGCATCGGGATCGGTGTGGTATTTGGATAGTGGCGCTTCCTACCACATGACGAGAGATAAAGAGTCTTCCAGTGATTTGGAGGAGAAAGATATTAGAATGCATATAGAGATGGGTGACGATGGATGATAAAATGTGACTGGTATTGGTACCATTACCTTTCAGAGGGAGTCAAGTAAACGATTTCAATTGAAAAATGTTATGCATGTTCCAGATCTGAGGAAAAACTTGGTCTCAGTCACAATGTTGGAGGACAGAGGCTATGATGTTCTTTTCAGTGGTGGAAAATCCTACCTGCAACATAAAGCAATAGGTCAAGTCAAGAAGATAGGGATTCGAGTTAAGAATCTCTACATGCTGGAAGTAGATGGATGTGATGTCATGATGGGCAAGGCAGAAAAAGTGGTGAGCCAGGATGAGGGAAAATTATGGCACAGGTGATTGGGCCATCTTCATCATGGAGCCTTGAATATCATGCAGCAAATATCTACCAGACTTCCAATGGGAACGCTTGCTCAGTTAGATCAGTGTAAGGGGTGCACCCTGGGGAAGTATGTAAAGTCCACTTTTCATGAAAAGGAGAATTGTGCTTCGTCGATCCTGGAGAGAATTCACATAGATGTGTGTGGACCATTCTCGGTTGCTTCAATAGAAAAACATAGGTATTAAGTTATTTTTGTTGATGAATTTTCTCATAAATTCTAGATATTCTTCATCCAGAAGAAGGATCAAACATTCTCAAAGTTCTGTGAGTTTAAAGAATTGGTGGAGAAAGAGTCAGGGAAGCAAGTGAAGGCTCTAAGGAGTGATAATGGTGGAGAATACATCTCTAATGAATTCAAATACTTCTGCAGCAAAGAAGGAATTCGAAGAGAACTCATAGCGCCTCATAACCCACAGCAAAATGGGGTTGCAGAGAGAAAGAACAGAATGATCATGAGTGTTGTATGAGCGATGTTGCATGATCAGGGCCTACCAATGCATTTGTGGGCAGAAGCATGCAATATTGTAGTTTATATGCAAAACCGTTGTCCTCATAGAGTACTTGGCATGAGTACACCTAAAGAAGCTTTCACTGGTAAGAAACCTGATGTTTCTCATTTTAAAATTTTTGGCTCATCTATTTTTGTGCATGTGACCAAGGATTCCAGAAAGAAGCTAGAACGGACTGTTGAAGTTGGGATATTTGTGGGGTACACAGAAACACCCCATAATTATCGTGTGTATTTTCCTAACAGTAAGATGATTGTAATGTGATGTGATATAAAATTCGATGAGGGGAAAGCTTCCATCTACTGCATGCTTGACTTTATAGATCCATATGGATCCAACCACCCATTTTCCCTTTGGCCTGGGTAGCACCTCCCATACATCATTCTTCATAATGGAGGCATACTCCTCCATCATGGCCTCCTGCCACACTCCATGTTGTGCAGCCTACTCATAAGTGGAATTCTTGGCATTTATAAGCTCTATCATGAGTGCCATGTACCCAAATCTCTATGGTGGTTTACTCTGTCTAAAAAATCTCTCTAGAGGTGCTACCTATCTAGAATCACTGACTGTCGACCTATACCAGTAAGGTCATGGCATAGGCTCAATCTCTTGTGCAACAGTATCATTTTTCTCATCATCCTCACCAGTTTCATGAAAAGGAGAATCGTGCTTCGTTGATCCTGAAGAGAATTCACATAGATGTGTGTGGACCATTCTTGGTTGCTTCAATAGAAAAACATAGGTATTAAGTTATTTTTGTTGATGAATTTTCTCATCAATGCTAGATAATCTTCATCCAGAAGAAGGATCAAACATTCTCAAAGTTCTGTGAGTTTAAAGAATTGGTGGAGAAAGAGTCAGGGAAGCAAGTGAAGGCTCTAAGGAGCGATAATGGTGGAGAATACATCTCTAATGAATTCAAAGACTTCTGCAGCAAAGAAGGAATTCGAAGAGAACTCATAGTGCCTCATAACCCACAGCAAAATGGGGTTGCGGAGATAAAGAACAGAACGATCGTGAGTGTTGTACGAGCGATGTTGCATGATCAGGGCCTACCAATGCATTTGTGGGTAGAAGCATGCAATATTGCGGTTTATATGCAAAACCGTTGTCCTCATAGAGTACTTGGCATGAGTACACCTAAAGAAGCTTTCACTGGTAAGAAACCTGATGTTTCTCATTTTAAAATTTTTGGCTCATCTATTTTTGTGCATGTGACCAAGGATTCCAGAAAGAAGCTAGAACGGACTGTTGAAGTTGGGATATTTGTGGGGTACACAGAAACACCCCATAATTATCGTGTGTATTTTCCTAACAGTAAGATGATTGTAATGTGATGTGATATAAAATTCGATGAGGGGAAAGCTTCCATCTACTGCATGCTTGACTTTATAGATCCATATGGATCCAACCACCCATTTTCCCTATGGCCTAGGTAGCACCTCCCATACATCATTCTTCATAATGGAGGCATACTCCTCCATCATGGCCTCCTGCCACACTCCATGTTGTGCAGCCTACTCATAAGTGGAATTATTGGCATTTATAAGCTCTATCATGAGTGCCATGTACCCAAATCTCTATGGTGGTTTACTCTATCTAAAAAATCTCTCTAGAGGTGCTACCTATCTAGAATCACTGACTGTGGACCTATACCAGTAAGGTCATGGCCTAGGCTCATTCTCTTGTGGAACAGTATCATTTTTCTCATCCTCCTCACCAGTCTCGTGATTTTCATGTCCACTAGTCTCCCTCACAACATTAGTACCTATACTTGTACCCTATGCATGTGACTTAGTACTTTGTACCTCCTCAATCCTCTGCCCCAAGTCATGTCCCTATTGGTCCTATACATACATTCAAATATCTCTAGATCTCCTCATTTCTCTCTCCTCCTCGAACTGCATGTCTCTGCTTACCACAATCCTCATACGCGCTAGCACAAATACATTGTAAGCCTTGGAGACCTCAATATAACCAACCAATATCCCCTTCTATCATGTGGGGTCCAGCTTTGTCCTCTTCTCTGAAGGGACATGACAATAGAAGAAACTCCCAAATATGTGAAGATGACTCACATCTAGCCTAGTACCTTTATAAACCTCCTCGTGTGTCAATTTCCCCATAATGGTATGGGGAGTTTTGTTTTGTATGTATATAGTTGTGCGACAGGCCTCTACCCATAAAAACATTGGTAACCCCTGATCATGTATCATCGTACATGTTTCACCCATTATGGTCATGTTCTTGCGCTCCACCACTCCATTTTGTTATGGGTTATAACACTAGTAAATTTGGGTCAAATTTCGATGGTGTGTTCGTAGAAATTTCCACTTTATATTGTCGGGAGATCAACAAACATCGAACCCCCTCAAAATTCATTTCACATGACATTGGTTTTCCAATGACACAGATATCATCTATGTTGTGACATTTCATGTGGACATGTGTCATCTTGGACTTCATTGTCCAATCCCACTATGGACGTTGCTACAGCAACACTGGGACGTCGCACCTATGACATCACAAACCGTCAAACTTTCGTCGTGTATGGTATATCATGGACGTCTCACCTGTGACGTTAATGCCATGACAGTGATGTTAGGCACATTGGAAGGTCGGGGGAAGGTAACGTCGGTCTTTCGACATGGATGCTATATCAACAAGGTTGATGTCGTGACAATGACTCTAGGAACGTCGAATACTGATGGAAGGTAACATCGGTCTTCCGACGTGTATGATATATCAGTGACGCTAGGGACGTTGGAAGACCGACGACCTATAGGTGTTTTAAAAATAAAATAAAAAACAAACAAAATGGTATCAAAGAGGTTTAGGGTAGGAATCTCATTGTTATCAGAATCGATGAGGAATAGGATAACCATTACAAAATTTCATCATCACTATGGAAGCTTTTGTGTTCCCAACGACACAGTGGGTAACATTTGGCTCCTACTTGGGGTAAATTTCTCTTCTTGGGAGAATTTTAGAACCCTAGAATCCTTCTTTACCAACATTTGAGAACCCTAGAATCCTTCCTTACCAAAAATTCATCAATAGTACCCTTTCTACCCTTGTGTTTGATCATTGCAACATTAATCATAACCATTCTTCACAAGTAAGATCAGAATAAAAGACAACCTCAAAGCAACTTGAACAACAAGATGATGAGAAACATGACCAACAAGAAGAAACATAATTGAAAATTACCCAACATATAGACTATATAAATAATATAATCAATCTACTCAATGAATACAAGGAAGGTGCTCCAAAATGAGGGTAGGAAAATAATAATTATAGCATTGGAACAGGCTAGAAGAGTTCCCACTTAAATGTTGTTTTGATGATTAGTGACATAGAGGAAAATTTTGGCTAATGAAAGGAAACGAATATATAATTAAATCTTCCTTGAACATGCCTTTCTTCACTAAGTTTTAAACACTCACATATTTACTCCTGTAGAAATATTTTGCATGCCCCAGGGAGTCCAACTTGGATGTGAGATACAATTTCTTTCCATAATCACGTTGATTGGAATGTATGTCATCATTAAGAGCTAGAGGACCTATAGGTGAAACAATCATAATCAGATTGATCCATAATTATCTCTCAATCAGGGATATATTAATCAGATGGACCAATGAATAATTATGCAATATCTCTCTCATTGATGTTCAAAATTTCCTATTCTCATAATCCTTTAATAATGATAAGGATTTGCCTTGCTTCATACCACAAAAAGGTTCACTAATGAAGCATTAACTAAATGTTTTTATCTCCAAGTTGCTTACTACTCAATTTGTTGCTACAAGAAGGTACCTTGGACCGTGACTGTCGATGTTAAGGCTAGCATGAGGTCGACACAACCCTTACTCCCCTCATTATTTAGATCAAGTAAAACTCTCATTCTAAGACACAGAGGTTGTCATAATCAGATCCATGTTCTTCATTACACTTTTCAGGGAAGTACCATGTCCTTCAAGTGTTAGGCCTTGCTCATTTTTATAGGTTGTCAAGAGTGTTTCCTACTTCATTTATTGTTGGATTGATTGGTGTATCATATTTTCACCTTTTCTCATGTGAAAACACCTCAAAAGAATCAATATCATCATTTCCTATATTTTGGGCTCATACATTAGGTATCTTTTCTGTTGTAAGTACAGAAAGGCCCTTAAAATGAGGTCTAAGCACAGATTTAGCTCCAATTAGACGTAGAATTCAAACATGTCAATAATAACTCCATGTGCCAAAAGTGGCCATGTAAGTGAGGGAATCCATACACCAAGCTCCAAACATGATGCTTTATCACAATTGTTGAAATGGCTAGATCTATATAAAGCATGTGTACATGGGGGGAGGGCACTCAACAAAAGTGAAGGATCAACAATGTAAAGGTTCTATCCCAATGCCAAATGAACCCATGAGTGTTAGGGCAATCCTTCTTTGAGGCCACCCAAGTCTCATAGGAAATATCATATTTCAACATGTTGTAAGGGTGATCAGATATGTTTTCCATATTTCTTTTAATAAGTCTGCAAAAAGGCTATCAATGATAATTGTTCGCTACTAAAGGATTCCAAAATGTTCTTACAGGACTATTGGAAGTGAAAGGACAGGATTTTGACATGACAAGAGAGTGAACAATTTAAATAACCATATTGTTTCTTGTTGATCTGTTAACCAAAATGCATATACATGTTTGAAATGAAAAAATGGAAAGTTTCTTAGCATGCATTTCTTGAAAATGTTCCTGCATAACGAAGGTGAAGAAACAAACTTTATTTTGAAAGTGAAACTACAAAAATATGTGAGGGATTTAAGAAGTACGAGTGAGTGAGAACCAATGACAATGAGCTTGTGAATCCAAATTTTTGAAACTTAAAGTAAACCAAAAAACAAATTAAACTCTTGTGATGACTCTCACATAAAAAGTAGTATTCCTTTCTCTTCCTCAAAGAGTCCTTCAAAATATACACACTAAAGAAAATCATACTTATACCATTAATCCTATCAACCTTCAACATCGATTCATAAAAATCTTTACATTATATGAATTATTCTTCAAGGCAATATGTTCAATATTGAATGTCAATTCTTCAACATCTTGTTGCAAAGTACAATTTTTTTATCACAATTTCTTTAAAATATGCATGAAGTGATCCAGATTTTATGAGCAGAACAAAATGAATACAGATTATTAACAGGTGCTTAACACAAAATAACAAAGATACAGTAAAACTGGTTTTCTATTCAATAACGAAATAAGCTGAAACTGTAAAATGCAGCGGAAATAAGCTTGTTGGAATGGTGGCGGCTTATCTCTGAGAAGAGATGTGACGGCAGTGCTCATTCGCAAGAAGAAGGTTACAATGAGGATCTAAAGGCCTTTTTACAATAAGAAAGAATGCCAAAAACCCTAGACATCCAAAAACCTAACCCTAGGAGATGAAGCGCCAAAAGTCATGTGGGCCTCGTTTGGGTAAGTTAGTACATCAACTTCCTGGAGTCGTAACTTTTGCATACGATCTTCGTTTTAGGCGTGTGATAGCCCATTGGAAAGGTATCGTCAATGAAATTCATTTTGGGGGCTCAATCATGCCTTTAAATATCATTGAGGAGATCAATCCCAAAAAAACTTCATTTAGGCCCTCAAAATGGCCCCGGAAGTTAAAATTGCTAAAAATAGTAAATTGCCAAAATTGTCAGAAAATTGTTTTGAGCCAATTGGAAAAGGTGGGTGGAGACCGATATCCATTTGGATCAATCCTCCATCCTTAGGAAGATATGGCCTCCATTGTGTTGAGTTCCCCCATCAAATGAGGAAATTTCTGCTGAATTTGGCCCCGGGTGAGCCACTTGCCTTGGTGCATGAGCTGCCCTACTTTGACGACTCGATAAAAATGGATCCTTTGTTGTCAAGTGCCCTTGATCTGTATATCCAAAATATAATCATTGGATGCCTATTGTAGGCGGGCAGGGTTGAGCTCTGTTGGTGTCAGTTGTTCTTCTACTTCTGAGGTGTCCAATAATAGTGGGAAATAAGGGCGAAGGAGATCCATGTTGAACACTGGGTGCAGACCAAGGAAAGGAGGAATGTTGAGCTCAAAAGCATTATCCCCCATGGCCTTGGTGATAGTGTACGGCCCATGATGGAGTGGTCAAAGCTTCCAATGGGGTCCTATAAGGCATTCTTTCTACAAGTGCAACCAAACTTCATCGCCCCCCTGAAACTTATGCGGCACCCGATGTTGATCATGGCATTGTTTGTACTTGTCATTGGCCTTATGTAGGATATCCTGAACCTGTTGATGGATGTGTTGGATCTTCTCAATGAGCTGGGTGACTTTGTCAGCTTCAGTTGGAGCAAGAGATGAGTCGGTTGAGGTGACCGCAAGGGGAAGTGCAACATCTATGGGTCCCAATGGTTGGAATCCCAACCCCACTTGAAAGGGGTTGTGGCCATTTGAGATATGCAGGGCTCAGTTGTAGCTATGCTGAACATAGGGAAGGCTCTCATCCCATTTGCGAGGGTGCTTTGAATTATACATGCGAAGGATATTCACAATCATTCGATTTACAACCTCGGTTTGGCCATTTGTCTAGGGGTGGAAGGTCGTGGATTTGGTGAGCTTGGTGTCCAACAGTGACCAGAGGCTCGACCAAAATGTGCTGAGAAATCAACTATCCTGATCTGAGACAATGGTTTGTGGGATTCCAAAATGTACCCAGACTCATTCAAATAAGAGCTTGGTAGTGACCTATATTGTGATACTCTTCTTGCAGGCAACTAGAATCGCCATCTTAGAAAAGTGTTCAACAACCACAAAAACACAGTCATTTCCCCGCTTGGTGGATGGGAGGCCTGACATGTAGTCCATTGAGATGAATTCCCATGGCCTATCAGGAGTAGAAATAGGGGTGTACAGGCCTTGTTTCTTAGTAGTTGGTTTGGCAATAGTGCAGGCAATGCAAGACTTGATATACTTGATGACCTCCTGTCGAAGTTTCGGCCAGTAGAAATGTTTCTATGGCATCACCACTATCTTTTCAATGTTGAAGTGTCCTGCCACCCGACTGTAGTGGGCTTCCCAGATCAGCTTCGCTCCCTCACTTGATGGAACACAGATATGGCCCAGACAACACAACAACCCATCCTGAAGATGGAAATTATCGACAACTGCATTTGTACCCCACATTTGGTAGGTGGTGGTGAAGTCAGGGTTTGTCTCATAGAGTTGGGGCCATCCATATGTCTCATGGCCGCAAGAGTCTAGCACCATGGTGAGTGCCATGACTAGCGGTCTACTGAGGCAATCAACGACGTGATTGGTGCTTCCTGTTTTATACTTGATGTTGAGGTGGAATTGTTGCAAGTATGTGGACCACTTTTGATGGCGGTCATTCTGCAATTTTCCATGTCTCTGCATGAACTGCAGTGGATTATGATCAGTGTGGATGACTGTCTCCTTCCCAAGAATGTAATGTCTCCACTGGCGGCATGCTTGCACAATGGAGTACATTTCTTTTTTGTAAGTAGGGTACTTACGGACAGTATTTGACAGTGTCTCACTATGAAAGGCCACGGGGTGGTCGTGCTAAGTGAGAATGGCACCCACAGCATAGTCTAAATCATCTGTCTCGATCTCAAAAGGATGTTGAAAGTCTGGTAGTGAAAGTATTGGGGCTAAGCACAAGCGTTGCTTCAAATCATTGAACACTTGTTGTTGGGACCGTCCCCACGCAAATTTCTCCTTACCACCACCCCTATTTATTTGGTTGAGGGCCCATGCAATATGGGAGAAACCCAACAAGAACCTGCAGTAGAAATTGGCAAGGCCCAAGAAGCTCTGAAGCTCAATGAGTGTTGTTGGGTCTGGCCAGTCATGGATGACTTGGATCTTGGTTGGATCCACATGTACATCATGTTGATCAATGATGTAGCCTAGGTAATGGACCGTGTCCATGCCGAAGGATCATTTTTCCAAGTTGGCGTATAGCTTGTGCTGTCGCAGGGTGTGTAGAACCTGTTGAATATGCTGCAAGTGTTCAGCCCAAGTCTTGTTGTAAATTAGAATGTCATCTAGATAAACCACTACAAAATTATTGGTGAATGGTCGCAGGATATCATCCATCATCCTCATGAAAGTGGCTAGAGCATTTTTCAAACCAAAGGACATCACCAACCATTCAAAAAGGCCTTCCTTTGACTTGAAGGCGGTCTTCCACACATCTGTCTTTTCTATCGAGATCTGGTGGTAGCCAGACTTCAGATCAATCTTACTGAAATATTTGGCCCTCGTGAGTTGATCAAGGAGGTCACCGATTCGGGGAATTGGGTACCGATTTCTGACTGTGATTTTATTCANTTTCTATCGGGATCTGGTGGTAGCCAGACTTCAGATCAATCTTACTGAAATATTTGGCCCTCGTGAGTTGATCAAGGAGGTCACCGATTCGGGGAATTGGGTACCGATTTCTGACTGTGATTTTATTCAAAGCACGGTAATCAATACAGAGTCGCCAGGTTCCATCTTTCTTCTGTACCAGCACGATTGGGCTCCCGCAAGATGATGAGATGGGGTGGATGTGCCCCTTGTGGAGCAGTTCTTGGATCTATCGCTTGATCTCCTCATTCTCTAACAAAGAGTGTCGATAGACTGGTCCATTGGGTAGTGGTGCGTTGGGGGTCAGATCGATGGGGTGCTTGACCTGGTAGTGAAGAGGTACCCCTGTAGGTGAGGAGAAGATATCCAAGTATTCTTCCATGACCTTATCTACTTTCTTCTGTTGTGTGGAGAGGTTGGCCGCAGAGACCCTAGATGTGGTTGTGATCTTTCGCTTATTCTGAGAGCGAATCACGAAGAAGAAAAACTTCCCCATCTGAGAGATGACCTTCCTACATTGCTTAGCAGAGATCAAGGAAATAGCACTGGGTGGGACTGCCTCGGGTATTCTATACAATTTTCTGTTCAAAGTAATAATAACACTACAAGGCCTAGACTCATATACAGCATGACGTTTCCATAAATAAGGTTGTCCTAAAATAACATCACAAACTTTGAGAGAAGCAACATCACACAATACCTCATCTTTGAAGAGCTTGATGTCGTACGACAGTCGACACTGTTGGCTGATGCGGAGATCGCTTCCTTGGCGGAGCCATCCAATGGTGTATGGTTGTGGGTGCGATGTTGTTGGCAGGTCCAGCCTCTTGATGACCTCTACTAAGATGACTTTCTTCTAGCTACCGCTATCAATGATGAAGTGCAATGGGGTGCCTTTTACCCACATCTGTGAATGGAAGAGGTGCTCTCCTTCTTCTAGCTCGTCTGGTTCACCAGGCTGGAGCTTGGTGGTAGCAACGGTGGCACTGGGTTCCGCGTCAATGATCTGTCTTCCCCTTTCTATTTTTGGCTCAGATTCATAATTTTCATCTGATTCAGAGGCTTTCACTTCGGCCACCAATGACTACTTTGAGCGACAGTTAGCAGTGTTATGCCAAGGGCTCTTATGGAAGTCGCACCACTTCCCGTATCTTTCTTTGTCTTTCTGGTGTCCTTCTTTGCTTGCGGCTTGGACTGGTTGTCCTGATACTGTCCATATTTGTTTCCTTTGTTCGATGGGTTGGGGTCGCCCTTTCCTGGCTTTTTTTGTGAGGGGTTCCCAGGCCCAAATTTCCGCGTCTTTTGTTTAAGCTTCTGCTCGATTTTGACGGCATATCGGTAGGTTTCTCCCAAAGATGAGTTGTCTAGAAATTCCATTTCGGTCTGGATGTATCTATGCATAGCACCATGATACTTGAGCACTAGATATCACTCTGAATCTTTGATACCCAACTTGGTGTGCAAGGTATGGAAGAGATTTGTGAAATCTGGCACTGCTTGGTCTCTGTCTTGCCGCAGTGTGGTCCATTTGGTATACAGGTCGTCATAACTTCCGACAGGGTAGTCTTGTTCCTTAATAGCATCCCTAAAGGATTCCCAAGTGGTATTGACTAAAAATAATGAGGTTTCCTCTGTTTCCTTTTGCTCACAGAAAGTTTCCCACCAATATTTGACATGGGGATCGGCTTTGAGGAGTGCAAAAGTAATCTTTTCTTTATTCAAAAAGTTATCAATAGAAAAATACCCTTCTAGTAGATTCAACCACTTGTCTACAGCATATGCATCTATCTGACCTTCAAATATAGGAATATCGAAGTTTATTTGTACCTTGAAGGGGGTGGCACCTCCTTTCAAAGAAGATGTGTCGCCTGTTGGTAGTCGCCGAAGGATTTGCATGAAAATATCCATCATCTCGTTCCTCTGTTGTGTGAGGGCTTCCTCAATCAACAGTTTGAAAGGATCTCATGTCCTATCATATTTCTTTTCTCCTACCATGGGAGTTCGTATGGGCGTGCGAGAGCTTCTTTCCTCAAGAAAAACAAGCTCGAGACCCAACTCTTTGTACTCCGACCTCGTTGGGGACATGCATTATGACGACAAGGAGCAGACCGCTCTAATACCATTGATCCAGATTTTATGAGAAGAATGAAATGAATACAGATTATTAACAGGTGCTTAACACAAAATAATAGAGATACAGTAAAACTAGTTTTCTATTCAATAACGAAATAAGCTGAAACTGTAAAATGCAGTGGAAACAAGCTTGTTGGAATGGTGGTGGCTTATCTCTGAGAAGAGATGTGATGGCATCGCTCATTCACAAGAAGAAGGTTACAATGAGGCTTTGAAGACCTTTTTACAATAAGAAATAATTCCAAAAACCCTAGACATCCAAAAACCTAACCCTAGGAGATGAAGCGCCAAAAGTCATGTGGGCCCCGTTTGGGTAAGTTAGTACATCAACTTCCCGGGGTCGTAACTTTTGCATACGATCTCCATTTTAGGCATGTGATAGCCCATTGGAAAGGTATTGTCAAGGATATTCATTTTGGGGGCTCAATCATGCCTTCAACTATCATTGAGGAGCTCGATCCTGAAAAACCTTCATTTAGGCCCTCAAAATGGCCCCGGAAGTTAAAACTGCTAAAAATAGTAAATTGCCAAAATTGTCAGAAAACTGTTTTGAGACAGTTGGAAAAGGTGAGTGGCCACTGATATCCATATGGATCATGAAGCCTTTTCATTCTCTTGATATTAGTGGTGAGAGTAATAGTCATTCCAATGTATGCCCTAGCAGTAGATGCATGAAATAATGCTTCATCAATCCCTATAGGAAGCTAAGGTTTATTTCACTCAATATAAATGGACTCGTATGTACCACTACTAGATGCAAGGCAAGAACATGACAAGTACTAAATAGATGATATATATCAATAAATTATCACATAGAAAACCCTGCATTAATAAATAATCACATAACAATTCATAAACATTATGTTAGTGTCCTATAAATAGGTTGTTAGCTTTTGAATAAAATTATAGGATAAAGTATGTCATGGGTCGGGTTTTATTTTTCAACCATCTAACTTATGGTTTTTTCACCAAGATGTGGGTTGTCATGTCACTAAAGGGTCATGATGTCATTTCAAGATAGTCAGAGTCAATCTTTTCAAAGTTCTAACGGTTTCATGAAATCAAATTTATCAAGGACATGTGGCATCATCAAGAAAATCATTGCGCGACGCAAGTTGTTGTACAATGTCCTAATGTTGTGTGTGGAAGTACGACGAGGTATGATGGAATAATTCATGTTTTAATTGAATATATATATTAAATTTATCCTTCCTCCAGGTAAAGAAAGCATCAAGAAATCATTTCTCTTCATCCACAAAACCTCTATTTTCTCCTTAGCCAAGGAAATTACAGAGAGATAACACATTAGACATAACCAGAATTTATGGCTATATAAACTATGAYGAAAGGAGAAATCACACCTGATCTGGTGAATTGGTCATCACAGTTGGAATGGTTTCCCCCACGTTTTTTTCTTCATCTATATGACCCTATGTTTTTCTTGAGCTTCCCTCACTCGATGAAGAAAGATCTTAAAGTACGTGCCAAAATCATTCGACCTCCATAAATATCTACAAAATCAACACAAGTCATATTTGTAGCGCATTATTTACTCTAAGATGCATTTTTATGAGAGTGTCAGAACATACCAGAATAGTTTATTGGATCCATTCATCTAATATTTGATCAAACTGCCTCTCTTGATTTGAAGTAGCAGCAACAAAGTCAACATTGACTTTGTTGTTTCTCTGTTGGATCGAGGGAGGTTTGTTCTAAGATTAAATGGCTCCAATAAATTATTCTCTATTGAACATGGCCAACCACGTGAAGGTGGAA
>JASDQU010751691.1:59145-74555 GCA_032191745.1 Picea mariana
CACCTTCTTGAGACTAGCCAATAGGACTAGTCAGATACCCTATCTTACACAAGGTGTATCTATAAATGTAGGATGACTCAGAATCTGAACTTTTTATCACAGATATAAAACTCATTTCTGTAAGTTTCCCCCAGAGTTAAGGGTCTGAAACATTACAGAAAAAATTTTATAGCGAAAATTCCTCAATGACTCATTTCAGGATGATTCCATAACCCTATATTGTACAGGATGTATCTCCAAAATTATAAGGCCTCAGAAGCTGAATTTTGAACCCAACGTACCTTGATCTGTCTTCTAAAAACCCTTTAAGCCGTTCCTTCTGAAACGTTTTAGAAAAAAAGTTATAGCGAAAATGCCATGGTGTCTCAGATGTAGCAGCGAAACCCCAAGACCTTGAGCTCTGATACCATATGTTAAGAACCAAACATAAATATAGCATAGAAAAACCTCAAGAAAAGTACTCAACGCCTTGAAAAAGGGATAATATCAGATAATAAGCCTCTTCAAGGGGGAAACCTCCTTTTACCCCACTTAAATGTTCAAGTACAAGATGATTCAAAATGAAAATGTCTCCTTGGTATATATAGGAGACTAGGAGGTTTTAATGGCCTAAAGCCGACATAAATAAAATAACATTACTAATCTAAATCACAACTAATGGCCTAAAGCCGACATAAATAAAATAACATTACTAATCTAATATGCCCCAATTAAGTGGTAATGAGCCAATATTAGGGCTTAACACTCTACCATCTTCCCACCTATCTGGATCGAAAAGGCAGGAAGAATATTGTGAGGGTGGAAGGAATGACAGTCAAAAGCAGTCAACATGATTGGAGATTGAGAGAGAGTCGAAAAGCCAAGATCTTTCCAACAAATCAAGGACATCACACACATATAAGTGCCTTCATCAACAACCGCATGTTTGATGGTATACTTCAAGTAACCCACATGGATTTGGAATGCCACACGGTAAGGCAAGCGAGGCTTCACATCTATGACGTCAAACTTGATAAATTTTGAGTCACTGGGGTCCAGAGCTCCTAACGTAGATAGCAAGGAATTCTTCTATGAAGGACACATCTGGAGTACCTCCAGAGCCAAAATCACACAAGGGGTTTGACCCAATTCCTCAACAATAGAGTAATTATGGGCGGCTCTAGCATTTGGATTGTGGGTAGAGAGCTTGAGTACTCCTTTCAGAATACGAGGTGGTGGCTCTGGTTTTTCGATCTGCAAAGGTGTCTTCGGAGGAGGAGGAGGAGATTCTAGACCAGGTACAGTCTGTGAAGAACTGCAATCGCAAGACTGGGTGGCTACATTAACCTGAGAATTGACCATATTGATACACAAACGGTCATCGTCTTGTGTCAGTGTGTTTTGACTTCCACCGGCCACATTTCCATAACTTGAGGAGCTCGAGGCCATGTGTTGGTTATGTGGGAAAGGATTCGTCAACACAGCTAGCGGTAGAGATAAGAGCCTCGCAGATTCTGCAAGTTTGGGGCATAAAGGAGTAAGATGGTCATTTGTACAAAGATTACAATGAAATTTCACCTTACGCCTTTATTTCTTTCCCTCACCGACAGTATTATTCATCTTCTCATTATTACCATTGTCCTTGGGTTTATTATTATTCTTCCCACCCTTACGATTATTGTTACTTCCTTTCTTCTTATTCCTGTCTGGTTGTTGGTTACCATTTAGGTCGGTTGACGATTGCACAAAATATACATCTGTTGACTGAGTGGTATTGGAAGACACAGATGAAGTTGGCCCTCCTGCAGACTGGTTTAGAGACAACTCTTTCAAATGGCTTGTCACCGAGTCTACGGATTTCACATTGGCGGAACCTACAATTCCATCGGCATGAGGTCCGGGCTTTTTTCTAGGGTCATAGTTTGACCTCGGTGCATCCAGAAGAATCTGGTATAACATCCCAGACTGAGCATATATAAGATCTAACTGTTGGGATTTGAAGATTGCTTCTTCCTCAGAGGTAACCTCGGATGTAGCAACATCCTTCGAGATAGGAGGCTACAAAAACTTAAGGAACCATTCTAATAGGAAATCTGGTGGAATGCAAGTCTTGATCAACCTCTTACGTCTACGCCACTCCTGGATGTGATCCGAGATATGAGTGGCGGTGTCCTGGCGTAAAGTCGATAGAAATTCTAGGCTAGGATCGTAACAAACCAGCAATTGGAAGTGGTTAAGGAAGACTAGATCCATCTGACAAAAGGTCCCATATGCCCCCCTAGGTAGCTCGATATACCATTTCACAGCAATCGTCATTAAGGGAATTTTAAGAGCACCATAGGTGAAAGGTGGTGATGTGATCACCAGGATCCTCGCCATTCTTACCTTTGAATTTTGGAATATCTGAAGGATGTTTGGTGGGAACAGGGGGGCATGTAGGATCATGACACACAGGATCACTCATCAACTTAGACAATTCTGGCAAATTAAGCGTGGCCAGAAAAGGGAGACGGGGTTGCGACATTTGGCCCCAAGCTCCCTGGAAAGATTGTGTTTGGGGAACTACAGACCATCCAGAGTTCTGGTAAGCACCATGGCCCTATCCAGGATTGTAAGACCCTCCTCTAGGATAATTCATAAGAGGTTGATTGGGCATCATTCCAATAGGAATGTTCTGATGGGGGTTATAAAATTTCCCCCAACCAGAGTGGCTCCGGGTTGGGGGTTGCCCGAGGTGTGAAATTGACCTCCTCTAAGTGTGAATCCGGAGGATAAAGGTGGATTCGTCATGCCAAACATGTTGGTCAGAATCGTCACTGAGGAGGTGAGGGTATAGGATGAAACTTGAGCAGAAGCTTGTCCACCAGGTTGGTTTCTCCACCCAGAAGCAACAGGATTAGACTCGGGGTTAAAAGAAGGAATGCCTCCAATAGTAGGAGTCATTTGAGGGATCTGAGAGCCACCAAACAATAATGGAGTATAAGGAGGAGTTGTGCCCCCAAGTCCAATGCTAGGATTAGGGTCAGCAGCTTGGATGGAGTTTGAAAACTGTGAAGTAAAATTTGGCATACCATAGGAAAAATTACTAGAGGCCATAGGGATGGACTAAACATTATAGCTCGGTGAGTGACCAAGAGACCAAAATAGGTTCATGGAAAGAGGTTGAGCATTCACTATAGGATGGGTAGCAGTGATGATAGGTGCCTCCGGCACTACAACCATTGTGGTTGCAGGAGTCGAAGGGGTGCCATTAACTATAGTAGGTGTGGGATTCGAGGGGCTCCCAGTATTTTGATGACTCTATTCAGTACTCATCCTTGTAGAAGCACAAGTCTGAAAAATGGAGGTGTGTGTACCACGTCTAATAACTCTATGTCTTTTAGAAGGAAAAGACTCGAAATCCGGTGGTAACTGTAACAAGCGGTGGGACCGACGAGGAAGTTGGTCCGACTCCACGATGACTTAAGAATCAATGTTTAAAAACAAATACTAAGGCCAACTAGTAATCAAAGACCACACCAAAAATAATCAAACGGCCAATATGCACACAAATAGGGTAAAGTGGTTGAAAGGGGACTCCCTCCCTAAAGTAGGTATGCCTCACCCAAGAGGGGCCTAAGACTCCCTACTAAATATTGGAGCTAACAGAATTAGTTATAAGGGCCCTCATGGGATAAACAACCAATTGGTCAGATCCCCCCAAAGAGGTAATCCTCCATAAAGGTTGTGTGTTGTCTGGCCCTTATCTGACCCAGGGTACCTGCAGAATAACCCCTGCAAGTAACCTATGTGGCACCTAAGTCAAGAAACTAAGAGACCATTGTATAACCAATGCACAGGCGAGCAGTCGTAATTCAGGTCCATCGTATGGGAAGGGTAGCAAATCATGAAACCTTGAAAGCACCGCCTCTCACAGAGTTAAGGGCACTCGCAAGATCCCCATATACGAATAGATCCCCGAAAATATCTCTAACGCTAAGAAGGTATTGGGGGGATATCCCTTCAACCGACCTCACACAACCTCATGATTAACTTCGTTGTAAGTGGAGCCTCCTGATATTACCGATTATACAATGGATTTCTCCACTCCCTTAGTCAGACACATATGTTGATTTAATAGCCTTGGAGAATTTTACTCACAAAATCCTATCCCAAGGCACTAAATCCTAAGCTAGTTTGTGCACCCTGGAAAATAAAATCGTTACTAATTAGTTTTAAATTATAGCGTTAATTTTAATGGATATGCTTACTCAAAAGGTGCGGTCGTGAAACTTAGTGATGTTATGACTCAGCAAGTAAAGTAAATATGAATACAATGCAAAGTCCTAACTTCAATTTCCAATGAATGATATGCTTCTTAAAAATGCAATTTTCAATTCAATTCTAAAATTTTGAATAAAAATACAATCTTTCTTTACATGCTCTAAGATAAATGATGAAGACTCAAAAGATCAAAATGACAATCAATGTAAAATGCCTAATATTTTTGTATTTTCAATATAAGAAAAATGAAAATGCATGGACTGAACAGCAGCTTGAAATATAATGACTCTATTATGTATAGAAAGAGACAACTCAAGTAGGATACCAAGGAGCAAAACACCCAGCCCAATTTACAAGGACAATCAAAATGAAAACATGATGAGAAAGGCACCTCCCAAAAAATCAACCAAAGACAGGTTTCCTGTCATCCCACAGACACTTAACAATCACTACAGAGACCCAAGAAGACTCAGAAATCATCAAAACCTACCCAGCAACCACCAAACCCAGCAATCAAGCAAAAGAGGTTGATGTATGCAATTTTTCAAGGGAAAAGTGTGTATGTACGTAGGTTGCAGAAGAACAAAACACGTATATACACGATTGTCAAGCAAAAACCCATGTATATGTGTCAAAACATAGCTAGGCTAAGGAGAACGCTGAAAGACTCAGGCCCAAAGTGAACATAGGTTGTCAATCAATGATACGACAAGAAACTCAATATGAACGAGATCAATCTAAGGAGAAAAACACTCCAAACCCCTAAAAAGAAGATTTTATCCCCAGTATGGTCACCAATTCTATTACGAGGAAAATCTCTCTATGGCTAGGGGAAAACCACAACAGGCGGAAATGACTACAGAAATCAACTCTATTCTCAAGTATGCTATATAAACAAGTATTCTAGCAAGACAAGATAAAAGGCATACCTTGTCCAGACGTTCGATGAAGTCCACCGTTGAGCACTTGACCCAAAGCAATATATCTACAACTAGTCCTCAACAACCAAGCAAAKAAAGCATATGGTGATAATATATGATGTTAGCACATTCAATAGCATAATCCATTAACATACATAACAAATATTCCCATGGAATAATAATTCAAATATTTGCAAGATATCAATTGGACGAGAAAAKAGTATTTCTATTAATATATGATCTGCAGAAGTGAATAAGTTACAGACTTCCATGWCAGCATGGTTCGAAACCGGGAAATGAATTTCATTGCAGTTGGGCCTCCACCACTTCAATCCTCCACCAAAGGCAAGCTCATGTAAGAGAGACAATGGAGTTCTCACTCAATAAGGGAAGAGCTTGGGGGTTGAAAATTGTGTTCAGACTGATCTGTATTTTATGAGCAGAATGAAATGACTACATATTATTAACAGGTGATTAACACAAAATAACAAAGATACAGTAAAATTGGTTTTCTATTCAATAAGGAAATAAGTTGAAACTGTAAAATGCAGCGAAAACAAGTTTGTTGGAATGGTGGCGGCTTATCTCTGAGAAGAGATGTGACGTTTGTGCTCATTCGCAAGAAGATGATTACAATGAGTGTATGAAGGCCTTTTTACAATAAACAGGAATGCCAAAAACCCTAGACATCTAAAAACCTAACACTAGGAGATGAAGCGCCAAAAGTCACGTGGGCCCCATTTGGGTAAGTTGGTACATCAACTTCTCGGGGTCGTAACTTTTGCATACAATCTTTGTTTTAGGTGTATGATAGCCCATTGGAAAGGTATCTTTGAAGAGATTCATTTTGGAGTAAATATCTATGGGACATGCATATTGCTCGCCCTTTTCCCAAAAAACATCGTTTAGGGCCTCAAAACGGCTCCAGAAGTGAAAAACTGCTAAAAATAGTAAATTACCAAAATTGCCAGAAAACTATTTTGAGCTAGTTGGAAAAGGTGGGTGGCCACCGATATCCATATGGATCAATACTCCCTCCTTAGGAAACAATGGTCTCCATTGCGTTGAGTTCCCCCATCAGATGAGGAAATTTCTGTTGAATTTGGCCCCAGGTCAGCCACTTGCCTTGGTGTAGGAGCTACCCTGCTTTGACGACTCAATAAAGTTGGATCCTTTGCTGTCAAGTGCCCTTGATCTATGTGTCTACAATATGATCATTGGATGATTGTTGTATGCAGTCGGGATTGATATCTGTTGGTGTCAGTTGTCCTGCTACTTCTGAGGTGTCCAATAATGGTGGGAAATAAGGGAGAAGGAGATCCACATTGAACACTAGGTGCAAGCCAAGAAAAGGAGGAAAGTTGAGCTCAAAATCATTATCCCCCATAGCCTTGGTGATGGTGTACAGCCTATAATGGAGTGGGAGAAGCTTCTGATGGGGTCTTGTAAGGCATTCTTTCTGCAAGTGCAACCAAACTTTGTTTCCCACCTAAAACTTGTGTGGCACCCAATGTTGATCATGGCACTACTTGTACTTGTCATTGGACTTCTGTAGGATATCCTGAACCTATTGGCAGATGTGCTAGATCCGCTCAATGAACTGGCTGGCTTTGTTAGCTTCATTTGGAGAAGGAGATGAGTCGATTGAGGTGACCGCAAGGGGAAGTGCAACATCTATGGGACCCAATGGTTGGAATCCCAACCCCACCTAAAAGGGGTTATGGTCGGTTGAGCTATGCAAGGCTCGGTTGTAGATATGATGGACATAGGGAAGGCTCTCATCCCATGTGCGAGGGTGCTTTGAATTATACATGAAAAGGATATGCACAATCATTCGATTTATGACCTCGGTTTGGCCATCTATCTGGGGGTGGAAGGTCATGGATTTGGTGAGGTTGGTCTCCAGCAGTGACTAGAGGCTCGACCAGAATGTGCTGAGAAATCGACTGTCCCGATTTGAGACAATAGTTTGTGGGATTCCAAAATGTACCCAGACTCGTTCAAAGAAGAGCTTGGCAATGGCCTCTATTGTGATGTTCTTCTTGCGGGCAACCAAAATCGCAATCTTAGAAAAGCGATCAACAACCACAAAAGCATAATCATTTCCCCGCTTAGTGGACGGGAGGGGTGTACAAACCCTATTTCTTAGTGGTCGGTTTGGTAATAGCATAGGCAGTGCAGGACCTGATATACTTGTTGACCTCTTGTCAAAGTTTTGGCCAATAGAAATGTTTCTGTAGCATTGCCACTGTATTTTCGACGTTGAAGTGTCCTGCCACCCGATTGTACTGGGCTTCCCAAATCATCTTCGATCACTCGCTTTATGGAACATAGATATGGCCTAGACGACACAACAACCCATCCTGAAGATGGAAATTATCGACAACTGCGTTTGCACCCAACATTTGGTAGGTGGTGGCAAAGTTCGAGTATGTCTCAGAGAGTTGGGGCCATCCAGAGGTCTCATGTCCGCAAGAGTCTAGCACTGTGGCGAGTGTCACGACTAGTGGTCTGCTGAGGCAATCAGTGACGTGATTGGTGCTTCTTGTTTTATACTTGATGTTGAGGTGGAATCACTGCAAGTATGTGCACCACTTTTGATGGAGGTCATTCTACAATTTTCCTTGTGTATGCATGAACTGCAGTGGCTTATGATCAGTGTGGATGGTTGTCTCCTTCCCAAGAATGTAATGTCTCCACTGGAGGGAGGCTTACACAATGGAGTACATTTATTTTCCGTAAGTAGGTTACTTACGAACAACATCTGATAGTGTCTCACTATGATAGGCCACGGGGTGGTCGTGCTAAGTGAGAACAGCGCCCACAGCATAGTCTGAAGCATCTATCTCGATATCAAAGGGATAATACAAGTCTGGTAGTGAAAGTATTGGGGTTGAGCACAAGCGTTGCTTCAAATCATCAAACGCTTGTTGTTGGGACCATCCCCACGCAAATTTCTCCTTACCACCACCCCTAGTTATTTGGCTGAGGGCCCATGCAATATGGGATAATCCCAACACAAACCTGCGGTAGAAATTGGCAAGGCCCAAGAAGCTCCGAAGCTCAATGAGTGTGGTTGGGGATGGCTAGTCACGGATGACTTGGATCTTGGCTAGATCCACATGTACTCCATGTTGATCAATGATGTAGCCCAGGTAATGGACCCTGTCTATGTCAAAGGATCATTTTTCCAAGTTGGTGTATAGCTTGTGCTGTCGCAGGGTGTGTAGAACCTGATGAATATGTTACAAGTGTTCGGCCCAAATCTTGTTGTAAATGAGAATGTCATCCAAATACACCACTACAAAATTATTGGTGAATGGTTGCAAGATATCGTCCATCATCCTCATGAAAGTGGTTGGAGCATTTTTCAATGCAAAGGGCATGACCAACCATTCAAAAAAGCCTTCCTTTGACTTGAAGGTTGTCATCCATACATTTGTTTGTTCTATCGAGACCTGGTGGTAGCCAGACTTCAAATCAATCTTACTAAAGTATTTGGCCCCCGTGAGTTGATCAAGGAGGTCGTCGATTCAGGGAATCAGGTACTGGTTTCTGACTGTGATTTTATTCAGAGCATGTTAATCAATGCAGAGTCGTCAGGTTCCATCTTTCTTCTGTACCAGCATGATTAGGCTCTCGCAAGGTGATGAGTTGGGACGGATGTGCCCCTTGTGGAGAAATTCTTGGATCTATCACTTGATCTCCTCATTCTCTAACAGAGAGTGGCGATAGACTACCCCATTGGGCAGCAGTGCGCCAGGGGTCAGATCGATGGGGTGCTTGACCTGGCAATGCAGAGGTACCCCGGTAGGTGAGGAGAATATATCTGATTATTCTTCCACGACCTTATCTACTTGCTTATGTTGTGTGAAGAGGTCGGCCGCAGAGACCCTAGATGTGGCTATGATCTTTCGCTTATTCTGAGAGCGAATCACGAAGAACACAAACTTCCTCGTCTGAGAGATGACCTTCCTGCATTTCTTAGCAGAGATCAAGGAAATAGCACTAGGTGGTACTGCCTCGTGTATCCTGTGTAATTTCTTGTTCAAAGTAATAATAACACTATGAGGCCTAGACTCATACACAGCATGACATTTCCATAAATAAGGTTGGCCCAAAAGAACATCACAAACTTCGAGAGGAGAAACATCACACAATACCTCATCTTTGAAAGGCTTGATGTCGTACGATAGTCNGCCTCGTGTATCCTGTGTAATTTCTTGTTCAAAGTAATAATAACACTATGAGGCCTAGACTCATACACAGCATGACATTTCCATAAATAAGGTTGGCCCAAAAGAACATCACAAACTTCGAGAGGAGAAACATCACACAATACCTCATCTTTGAAAGGCTTGATGTCATACGATAGTCGACATTATTGGCTAACGCGGAGATCGCTTCCTTGGCAAAGCCATCCAATGGTGTAGGGTTGTGGGTGCGGCATTGTCAGAAGGGCCAGCCACTTGAAGACCTCTGCTGAGATGAGGTTCTTCTAGCTATCGCTAACAACGATGAAGTGCAGCGGAGTTCATTTTACCCACATCTGTGAATGGAAGAGGTGCTCTCCTTCTTCTAGCTCGTCTAGTTCACCAGGATAGATCTTGGTGGTAGAAACGGTGGCACTGGGTTTCGCGTCAATGATCTTTCTTCCCCTTTATAGTTCTGGCTCAGAGTCAGAACCCGCATCTAATTCAGAGGCTTTCACTTCGGCCACCAACGATTTCTTTGAGAGACAGTCAGCAGTGTTATGCCAAGGGATCTTATGGAAGTCGCACCACTTCCCGGTATCTTTCTTTGTCTTTATGGTGTCCTTCTTTGCTTACGACTTGGACTGGTTGTCCTGATACTGTCCATATTTTCTCTTTCCTTTGTTATGTGGGTTGGGGCTTCCCTTTCCTAGCTTTTGTTGTGAGGGGTTCCCAAGCCCAAATTGTCGCCTCTTTTGTTTGAGCTTCTGCTCAATTTTGACGGTATATCAGTAGGTCGCGCCCAAGGATGAGATGTCTAGAAATTCCATTTCGGTCTGGATGTATCTATGCAGAGCACCACTATACTTGAGCACCAGATGTTGCTCTGAATCTTTGATACCCATCTTGGTGCGCAAGGTATGGAAGATATTTGTGAAATCTGGCACTGCTTGGTCTCTTTCTTGCTGCAGTGTGGTCCATTTGGTATACAAGTCATCATAACTTCCGACAAAGTAGTATTGTTCCTTAATAGCACCCCTGAAGGATTCCCAAGTGGCCATGACTGTAAATAATGAGGGTTCCTCTGTTTCCTTTTTCTCACAGAAAGTTTCCCACCAATCTTTGATATGGGGAACGGCTTTGAGGAGTGCAAAAGTAATCTTTTCTCTATTCAAAAATTTATGGAGAGAAAAATAACCTTCTAGTAGATTCAACCACTTTTCTATAGCATATGCATCTATCTGACCTTCAAATATAGGAAGTTTATGTGTACCTTGAAGGGAGTGGCGCCTCCGCTCAAAGAAGATGTGTCGCCTGTTGGTAGTCGTCGAAGGATTTGTACGAAACTATCCATCATATCATTCCCTTTTTGCGTGAGGGCTTCCTATATCAATAGTTTGAAAGGATCTCATGTCCCACCATCTTTCTTTTATCCTACCATGAGAGGTCACTTGGGCATGCAAGATATTTTTTCCTCAAGAGAAACAAGCTCGAGACCCAACTCTTTGTACTCCGACCTTGTTGGGGACATCCATTAAGACGACAAGGAGAAGACCGCTCTGATACCACTGATCCAGATTTTATGAACAGAATGAAATGACTATAGATTATTAACAGGTTCTTAACACAAAATAACAGAGATACTATAAAACTAGTTTTCTAGTCAATAAGGAAATAAGTTGAAACTGTAAAATGTTGCGAAAACAAGCTTGTTGGAAGGGTGGCGACTTATCTATGAGAAGAGATGTGACGATTGCGCTCATTCACAAGAATATGATTATGATAAGGATCTGAAGGCCTTTTTACAATATTGAGGAATTCCAAAAACCCTAGACATCCAAAAACCTAACCCTAGGAGATGAAGCACCAAAAGTCATGTGGGCCCCGTTTGGGTAAGTTAGTACATCAACTTCTCGGGGTCGTAACTTTTGCATACGATCTTCGTTTTATGCGTATGATAGCCCATTGGAAAGGTATCTTCGAGAAGATTCATTTTGGGGGAAATATTGAAGGAATTGCCATATTTCTCCCCATTTTCCCAGAAAACATCGTTAAGGGCCTTAAAATGGCTCCGAAAGTGAAAAACTGCTAAAAATAGTAAATTACCAAAATTGTCAGAAAACTATTTTGAGCCAGTTGGAAAAGGTGGGTGGACACCAATATCCATCTGGATCATAGACTTAAAATATAAAGGGATGTAGACTCAATGTGAATTGAATAATTCCTCCATAGTAACTTTTCTCTCAAAGTTGAATTATTTCTCCTCTTTTCCATAGCTCGGATTTGGCCCATTTATAGCCTTCAAGTGGAACTGAAGGGTCGAGTTGGAACATTTCTAGTATATGGAAGGCCAAGGACCATTGATCTCTTGTCGTGACATAGAAAACTAACACTATTTTTCAATTCTGCACACATTTCCCGATGTACGCAGGTTATAGTGGTGCAACCTGCATATATGCATGTTGTATAGTAGGCAAGGTGCGTATATGTGGAAAAAATGTATTTTTAGCTTTGGGATTTGCAAAAAGGGATGACAAGTCTGCATAGGGAAATGGAAAAATTCCTTTTGTACAAGATTGCATGGGGTGGGGAAAATCTTGCTATAACATTCCTATAACACCATCAATGACAGAAAGTGACTTTCAGATCTAGTTTATGCATGATAATATTTCCCTAGAATGTTGAAACTTGTGGCATAAGCTTGATATCTTCTCTCTTGAATTTCCTAGTGGATTAGGGTTGTTAAAAAGTGAAATATCATCTTTTGTTGCTATTGTTTTATTATATTTCATATCAGCCCTAAGGATGTAAATTCTTCGGGACTATATCTAGGAAACTCTAAGAAAGAGGTA
This sequence comes from Picea mariana, assembly GCA_032191745.1. Lineage (NCBI taxonomy): Eukaryota > Viridiplantae > Streptophyta > Pinopsida > Pinales > Pinaceae > Picea > Picea mariana. Next base: position 71,353 of record JASDQU010751691.1, read on the forward strand.
AAATTTTTGAAGTTCAAGACACTAAGTTTCTAATTTAGAATTTCAACATAATTTTTAATTGAACTTTTTACACAAAAAATTGTTTTCTAGAGTCAATTAAACAAACAAAAAATTTCTACTAGAACGCAACAAGATAATGGTGGTGTTTGATTGATGCCAATGTGGCATCATCAGGTATAGTGTCGGGTGGTATAGCAATGTGTCTACACAACTAAGTTTTGGAGGTGAATTTTGATTTCTTAGGATTAGTTAAATTATTCCATTGGTGCTTGGCATTTATTTGTTGAKAAAAACTAGTGCATTTCTTGTATATATTGTTTAACCCTAGTAACAAGTCCAATGGTCACAATTTCAATGTCTAGAAGTAACGTATGATTACCATATTCCAATGCAATGGATTGTTAGGATTGGTCATAGGAAAGGGTAGGAGAAACTCTAATGATGAGAATGGGCAAGAAGTATTTCACTCAAAGAATAGAGAGGTTATGATGTTAATAAAGTTGTCCATAACAAATGATAAATTTCTACAAGTCCAAGATTTGGTAGTGATTACCTTGAAGAGTTTATCTCCTTTTGAAAATTTTGTTGAAACTTTAAATGTCACCAAGGAGGTTACTGACATTACATTTAAGTTGTGTAGACAATTATTAAAAAAGGATAGATTCAATAAATAGTTTATAAGCAATAGAAAAGCATCCAAAATTGCCTTTACAGTAAAGAGTAAGGAAAAAGGAAAGAAGAAACTAAAGGGAAACAAAATCATCGATGGAAAACCTAAGGGTTCAAGGAAATCTATTAAGAACTTGAAGTGTTTTTACAATGGGATAAAAGCATATACTGCACACCACTGAATTGGTACCACGGAAATCACTCCCTTCTTAGGGCCTTTGATCTCAAATCTAGAGATAATTGGTCACTTCCCGATGAAATGTTGGGACCTATGGATGCCATTATCACCATATTGATCTTTGTGGTTTCTTTCTAGTGTAGCTAGCTAGTGACAATGTGTACTTAGTACTCAAATTAAGAAACAAAATTTGACAATGCACCTATAAATCCTAAAATACGGATGAAAACATCTCCATGTACTTGGTACTCAAATTATGAAGTTCAAGACACTAAGTTTCTAATTTAGAATTTTAGTAGAATTTTTAATTGAACTTTTTACACAAAACATTGTTTTCTAGAGTCAATTAAACAAACAAAAAATTTCTACTAGAACCCAACAAGATAATGGTGGTGTTGGATTGATGCCAATGTGGCATCATCAGATATAGTGTCAGGTGGTATAGTAATGTGTCTACACAACTAAGTTTTTGAGGTGAATTTTGATTTCTTGGGATTAGTTAAATTATTCCATTGTTGCTTGGCATTTGTGCATTTCTTGTATATATTGTTGAACCCGAGTAACAAGTCCAATGGCCACAATTTCAATGTCTAGAAGCAACGTATGATTACCAGATTCCAATGCAATGGATTGTTAGGATTGGTCACAGGAAAAGGTAGGAGAAACTCTGATGATGAGATTGGGCAAGAAGTCTTTCACTCAAAGAATAGAGAGGTTATGATGTTAATAAAGTTGTCCATAACAAATGATAAGTTGCTACAAGTCCAATATTTGGTAGTGATTACCTTGAAGAGTTTATCTCCCTTTGAAAATTTTGTTGAAACTTTAAATGTCACCAAGGAGATTACTAACATTACATTTAAGTTGTGTAGACAATTATTAAAAAAGGACAGATTCAATAAATAGTTTATAAGCAATAGAAAAGCATCCAAAATTTTCTTTACAGTAAAGAGTTAGGACAAAAGAAAGAAGAAACTAAAGGGAAACAAAATCATCAATGGAAAACCTAAGGGTTCAAGGAAATCTACTAATAACTTGAAGTGTTTTTACAATGGGATAAAATCATATGTAGCACACCACTGACTTGGTACCACACCAACCACTCCCTTCTTAGGGCCTTTGATCTCAAAGCTAGAGATAATTGGTCACTTCCCGATGAAATGTTGGGACCTATAGATGCCATTATCACAATATTGATCTTTGTGGTTTATTTCTAGTGTAGTGTTGACGGGCGAAACAGTCCATCCGTCAACTGGGAGAGTGGAACCGGTCCGGGGTTGTCTAAATAACCCAAGCCGTTTGGAATGGACCACCCTGACGAGTTTAACGGCTTCGTTGGCTGCTCTAAGGTCTCGTATGGAAACCAAAGAGAAATGATCTGAGCTAAGAAATCTAAAGGAAACTAGAAACTAATAAAACAAAGAAAAAGAACTAAACTAATAAAGGAAACTAGAAACTAATAAAAATTAACTAAAACAAACTAACTAACTAAATAAAGAAATCAAACTAAAATAGAGGAGACTAGAAACTAATAAAATAAACTTAACTTAACTATGTTAATATAACCATAAACTACTAACTATTATATGTTTACAAGATACTAATTACGATTATAATAACTCAAATCAACTGCCTAATTATCAGCTGCGTTATTCCTTATTCACAAATGTACACTATGGACAGCCTACAGATTTGATTAAAACCTGCAAAACTCATGTGTTCGCTGCCCTGAGACAGCCAAGAATCTATTTTTTATCTTTTATGTTTTATGAAAAGGAAATAAAAACTACTGAAATCAAACAATCTAATCTATCTTACTGATATTAAACAATGTAATATAAATATGACTAAGCTATCATTTATATTAAACTACTTAACATAAACAGTAAACATCTAACTGATTGACCTGGAAACGCTCCAAGTCTGCCCTGTGTAGGATGACTTCTTAAGCTGGTTGGAGGAAGAAATTCACACCCTTCAGTCCTTAATCTTTTCGGAAATGATCAGCTATGCTGCTTCTCGAAGTATGTTACAGGACAAACAAGACATAAAAGAGAATCATAACAGTTTTCTGATTACAAACTCCTGCAAAAGGGAAACCTATTATGCAGCCAGCTTATATATTACAATTCAATCTACGAAGAAGACAAATCTATCATTCATAAAATGAATTTACGACTTTTATGTCTTTTATATGTCTGGAGACAACAAGATATGTATAACAGTAAAGAAATTATATCATTTGCATTTGATTTAGATAACAAAGTAATACTAAACCATAAACAAGATGATATACAAAACATGGAACAAAGTGTTGATATATTGAAAAGCAAAAGCTATGACAAGACACCAGTTC
>JASDQU010751692.1:8843-44701 GCA_032191745.1 Picea mariana
TGGAGTTCATCCATATTTACTTCTTATCAACCGTGACAAAAAAATAATGAGTCATATTTACATAAAACAATATTGGTTCCATTACCCAAACCTTTGTGCTACAGGGCTTTCTTCAAGGGTTGACATCAATGACAACCAACCTTAATCAACAAGGAATGCATTGCATGTAGGATTGGCCCTGTCAGAAGCTCATAAGCACCGCATGAACTAGATGAATGAACTTTATGAAATTAATTAGGTTGCCTTACACCAAACCTTTGTTGTTTAATAATTGAGAGTAGCATGGCATGACAAATTCATCAAGAATAAGTTCCAAGCCGAAGATTGGGCCCTCTTATATGATTCTAGGTTCAAATATTTCAAAGGTAACTTTTGTACTTGTTGATTGGGGCCATACACGATTGACATTGTTTTGAAAATTGTTTAGTAAAGCTGCATACTATTTATGAAGACCAAATACCCCTCATGGCAAACGTTTCATCAACTGAGGCTATATTAGAATCCATTTTCTAATGATGCTTTCATCGGAGATCTCACCATTTGTTTATATTTGGATATTTTCAGTACAATGGCTATGCCACTTGTACCTTTCACAACTTGATTTTCCTATTTGTACTTAAGAAAGAAAAAGAAAAAAAAATCCAATTGTAAAAACCCCTTTTTGGGTGAAATTTGACAAATATACATTGAAAACTAGCTTGTTGGAAAATGATATTTGCTAAAAAGAAATATTTTTTTTTTTTGGTTTTCTCTGTAATTGTATTTATGCTACAGATCCATTTTATTGCTACAGATTGCATATTTTCTGCAGATCGTCATATATATATATATATATATATATATATATATATATATATATATATATATATACACACAAACAATTTTCAACTTTTCCCACTACTACAGATCCTTTCCAACAACAACGATGAATCCATCAACCATGTTTTCTTTACCGATTGCTATGTATCCTCGTGCATTGTTCAAATTATTTTTGTGGATCCTCATATTGTGTTTTTCTCCACTGGTTGTTATGGATTTCATTTGGTCTATCGCTTACTGTTGATCCACAAGATTTTTTCCATTTCACACTTGCGGCTAATGCTACAGATTCTATCAACTATCATGCCACTTAAATGCTGCCATTATGTCACGAATTGTAGCTAAGTGCACAGGTACAAATCTCCTCTACCTTTTTAGTTTTCATTGAATGCCACCTCTGTGTATGATTAGTACCTAGCCCATGTATGGCTACTAATTCATTATGCCACAAACAACCTATCGATTCACTTGGGGGGAGGATATCTAGTCATCAATGACATGTGTGCTTTGTCGCCACCACCATTTACTCCTCCATTCTACTGCCAATTTTTCTTCCATCACCACACATATCTTCATAACTATACTTTCCAAGCCATGATTTTTCCACTTTTTCTCATTCTTGAATCATTTTATCAGTTTCCACCTTTGTTACCTTCATAAAAGTTGAAACTTTCTTTCCATTATTAAAACTCTCCCTCCATTGCATAATGTTACCTTGCCATTAATCTCCTTTGTTGATACTCTACTTGCGACAACTCTGTGCTACCACTTCAGAGGCATCATGGGTGGGACTGTAGTTCGACACAAACCCATCACCTTGGCCTAATTGTGAAGCCATATAGAGGCACTTCTCATCTTCCAGGATGTAGGCTAATTTGATTATTTCGAGCATTTACAAGGGTTTGAAACCTTTATTGTGCTAGAGTTTGCTTGAGGTTTTCGACTGTCCATTGTGCTTGTGTGGGGGGCTACGTATCAAAGTTACAAAAAACTATTGTATCTAGAATAACAAACATACATAAAACCAACAAAATATGGTTTAAACGTTGCGTTACATACAATCAAGGGTGCATTGACTTCCTCATTGAATATGAGAGGGTTGAAGATGGAAGAATGAGGGTGAAGAGGTCTTCTTTACAAAGATCATGGGACGATGTCTTATACTTCCTATATAAATACCTTACTTGTGAAGGCTGCCATAGACTCATTTTCATTTACCATTTTAATTTATTGAATCATTTGAGGCATCATAAGCTGATTAACATGTCTTAATTTTTGCTATGCTCACTCCAATTAATGGCTCAAATTCTAGGTCAATCCAAAACCCTCTTACCAATATTAGTCATCATGGTTTTATTAAATTACTTGTCATATATGACCTGTCCTATAAATATCATACTTGGCAAGCTCTTATGCAAGATTCTTAGAGGGTAGAAGAAGCTCATGCATAAGAAGATGGAGAACATGAAAGGGAAGCTCAAGAAGAGGTTCACACTACCAAGGAGGAAGAACTTGAAGGGGAAGCTCAAGAAGAGTTCAAGGAGGAAGAACATAAAGGAGAGGCTGAAGAAGCTCATCCATAAGAAGAAGAAGGCAACAACATATAGATAATAGGAGAATATTATGTTGGGATTAAGATTACATGATGTCCAATAATAGAAGAAATCCTTTCTAACCATGAGACTAAAGCTGGACCCTCAACACGAGAGAGGAGGAAATCTAAAGAAGTAATCTCTCCATCTCATCCTAATATAAGAAGGACTAGGACAACCATTTAAGTATTATTAAACAAGAACTAGTAGAAAAATGAAATGCTACAAAAACAATTGCCGCAGAAACAATTTTGTCTTCTCAAGAACATTCATAGTTTGTGGAGGACTTTCCAAACATTCCAATACATAAATTTATATATAATGTTGAAAATGAAGCTACACCGACTCCAGTGATACCTAAGGTAAATAAGAATAAGTTCATCATTTTGTTGAGTAAACTCCATTTGAAACCTTCTTATATCACAATTCTAAAAATTAATTGCAAATTAAAGTTTTGCGCTATAAGTCAGAGTCTTCCTGAAGGAAGTTGAAAGCATACAATCCAAGGTAGGGTTGGACACATTGGTCCAAGTTCTTGATGAGTGTGCTTGGTCACCTTCTGCTTTGCATGAAGAAGAGCAAGAAAAAAAATAAATGATTGTTACTAATCCTTTGGATGCCACTCAACCTGTTGATGATGTTGCTTTTGATCCTATGGATGACACTCACTATGTTGATGATGATGCTATTGATATTGTTTCCACTCAAATTCATGCCCAAGGAAATTCACACCCCGTGAGGGGAATCTTGGGAAAATGGAACAAGCAAGCCACCCACTATAACCTCAACTACCTTGCTTCTACTCTTCTAGGCTAGGATATCTAACATAAGGAGGGATTTACTATAAGGTCAAACTAAGTCTCGTTGTTGGAGGTAGGACATGTGAGGAAAAATACTTAGTTGAATCAAGGATAAAAATATTCTCTAGGGGATAACACAAGATAATATAAGGGAGTAGAATGCCCAATAAATGCTTGGAAAGTGTATGCAAGTGTATCATACCCATGTACCATCCATGATCATTTAGCCACTAAACATGTAAATGTTCAACACAAAAATTACAAGGTACTAAACATGTTGATGAGGAATATCATTCAATATACCATCAAATTTTGTTTGTGTAATAAATGAATCATTTACAAATACTAGAGTAATAAATATAATATAATAGCAATAACACATTTAGATAGATTTACAACATATTTTTCCCATTCAAATTTTACCAGTAGATGTAATACTATTTGTGCGAGTTTTCATTAAAGTAACAATAGTGAAGTATTGCACCATTCAAGGACAAAGTTTTGACGAGAAAATCATATTATTACACCACTCCCACATTGAATATTTAAGCCAAGTATGGTAGATAAGACAATGCTAAATTGATGCCTTCGATGTCATGAACTATCACTGATTACTCATCCATTTATAATGAAAACAATTAGGTTTATTAACTAGAGGCCTAGAACAATATTCAATGAGGATTCAAACCATCAAAAGGATATCAACAATGTAGAAGTAAGTATAGAAAATTGTTGTACCATTCCTTCAACTCAAGTACTGTTAAACAACATAATTACCCTATGAATATTTCAAGCATATATTGAGATTGTTTAACCATTCCATGAATTTGATTTGTACCTATGGGATATGAAGAGAAAGAAAACAAAAAAACACTAAAAGGATAGACCATATGCAAATGCAAGTCATGGAGCTGTCTTCTACAATTTTAGACAATTAAGTAACCTTTGGACAATGCTCAAAATAGGTGTGGTGATTTACTGTTTTATGAGGTTGTTTGGCATTACCTATCAATAATATCTCAGAGGTAATGGAGATTAAGAATATCCTAAAAAAATTACAAGAGAGAACTGTATACCATCATCAAGAAAGGGTTGCAAGGGGGTATTGGCCCATGAGAACCCTCTCCTAGTACTAAACAAGGTGAACTTAAAGGCCAACTAGACAAAAGAGAAGAGCCATTAGATGTCCTATCTTAATGCATGGAAAATAAACTTTAATGATCAAAGGGATGGTGATAAATATTACCTTAAAACTCTTCCAAGTGGAGCATTGAGCACTTCTTTGGCCTTGCAGAAGTTGTGTTCTTCCAAGCAACCTCTAAGAAAATTATTATAACCCTTCAAAATGACTAGAAACTCACAAGAAGAAACATAGATACTCAATAGATCTCAATAGCCAAGATTCTCATTATATCCAACCATTTAAAATGGAGGATGAATTCTCCTTTTATAGGTGAGAATACTCCTCAATTACAATGTAAAACTATATTCTAGCTCAAAACCATGAGCTTCAAAACCATTTTCTCGACAAAAATATGGTTAAAATACAAGTTATAATAAAATAATCTGATAATATGCTTGCAATGAACAATGCTCCTCTTAGAAGAGGTCAAATACAATATAAAAATCACATGCAAGGACAAATAGACTCCAAAGGAGATGCACCCCTCAATAAAAGTGCCATTACCCACATAAATGGTCCAAAATTTACTTCATTCAAAGTATGCTACACGAAATGTACACAGATGCTAATGGACAATACCCACTTGAAGTGATTGATCTACCCTCTTAGCAAGCCATCACTTGGTAGAACTTGGTGACATAATTTAGCACATCATAACAATGGGGTTAGTTCTAGTACTTGCCTATCTCTTACCAAGGGGAACAACGTTGACCCTTATGCATGCATAAAATCTTAAGAAAACCCATACATCCTAAGTATCTAGGTGAAAGACATGTAATACTGATTAATAATGATGAAAGGGGAAAGGGGAATGGGTTCATGTGATGACCCTCAAAGTCTTAGACATGCACATGTCTTATTATTCATTTGATTATCTTTTAGCTTTATTTGGGTAGGATTTTTTGTTTTAGAATTTCCCTCTAGAGGGAGATTAACATTGAGTTTCCATCCTCGATATTGCTTCTTACTACCCCTGTAAGCCTCTATATTTAGATGTTCAATTTATTGAACACGTCCCTTTTATTTAATATCCATAGACGAACTAAGTATAGGGGCATTGACCTCATGGAGAGGGGCACTGCTCAAGCTTAATGATTAGATTTTAGCCTTTCTCTTCACCTCTTAGCCTTAGAGGCTTTATTTATTTTGGGCTTCATATTTGACCTTTCATTTTGACCTTTGAGAAATCATACATGACCAAAATAACATTGATAATGGAATGAATGAACTGGGGATGTGGAAAATGGTTAGCATGGTCAAGATATGGATAATGCTATCTGGTCTAGACACCTAATGATACAAGTCAGCCCAAGAGGCGACACACTTCTAAGAGATAACATGTTCCCCAAGGTAAAGTGGGAAAATAAGTAAAACCATATAACTTTATGAAATGCCAAAGAACAATCATTAGGTGTTTACCACTTTAATATGATCTAAAAGGTTATATCATCAAGTCCATATAGGTATCAATACATGGAATGTCAAATGAAGCAATTGAAATGCATACCATACCATACCATCTGTCATCTGAGGAGAGGGGATGAAAGTGAGATATACCATAGCTGAGCTAATATAGTCATGAATATGATGGAGATCAATGAATAAGTCTATCTGAATTTGGAAAATATGAGCATGAAACCTCATGCAATCAACAACATGATACCCTTGCAATGGTATCCAAAAGTGTCATGCTTGGAGGGGGTAACATCTAGCTCATACTCAGAGACATGCACTCTATGCTAGAGTGTATGATAACTCTAGAATATTCGTAGACATGTGACCTACGCATAATGGAAAATAACAAATGACATAAAATTTGGGGGCGAATCTACTATCCCAATTAGTAAAAAAAACACTACTTTGTAGAAACAAAAAATTTTCACTAAATTTGAAACATGAAAGTAAAGAAGAAAAACATATGAAAAAAATCACTCTAAGGAAAAGCAAATGCATCGGGTAAATCAAGCAATGCAAGAAAGTAAACATGAAAATTAAAGGTAAACATGCATGGAAAGAAAAAATGCATTCTAACTACGGCTTAAAGAGCTTATTCATGCCTACCCTACTAGATAACCAAGAGAAATGTTTTCTAGGTGAAATTAAAAATCCAATGCAACCATCTCAACAACTCATCAATAGATGGAAACCTTCCCTTGTGTTTGGTTATCAACCAACACAAGGATATGTCAAACATCAGGTGGGTATCATGAAAAATATTGGTCATAGTCAAGTCCATAAACTAGGAAAGGTCATATATATGAATAATAAGGTCCAAATTGCTCCAAGGTTGACTCACAACTCCACAAAATTTCGCCATCCAAAGGTAAACAGGGCTAGTGTAATTAGAAGAAAGGGTCAACCCATTGATTTTTCTTGTAAAATCATCGAGGAAAAAATATTGTGAATGTGTCTCTAGCTAGAAATCACAAGGAAAATATTGAATCTTGGTCAAAGGTAATGAAGGAGAATGATCATGAGTCAATTGAGGGTAAGGAGGATGAGGGTACTCATGGGTAAAGGGTAGGATAGATAGACAAGGCAGAGATAAGAAAGAAGACCGAGGACACTTATAGGTTAAGGGAAAGCTCTCAAGGACATAAGGTGAGGGATACTCAACATCCATAACAACTTTGTCACATCCAACCTTGTCATGAATATGATACCAACCCTTAAGAAATATTTTGAAAAAAAATGAAAGTGACGAGATATTTCCCTCACTAAGTTTTCCATACCAATCCATGATCTCATCCTCAAGAAAATCTAAGGACATTAAGAAAATATTCATCTTAACATATTCATGGTTAATGCTGAGCTCTGAAAGAACATCACTAAAAGATGAAATGTGTGAAGCAGGTTAATCACCAAGTCAATGAAATCTTGGCTATTTTCCCCTCAAATATTGATAATCATTAGGGTATCCTTGGATTCCCGAGAAATCCACAAGACCAAGTACATCCTGTAATAAACATTCAACTTCAGTATTTTCAAGGTTTAAACAATCAACTTCTTCAGGGAAACTTCCTGAGTGAGGCTCTTCATAAGGATCAAGGTTAGCCATGCCAATTTCACTCTTATAGTTCGTATCATAAATGGGATCTCCTTCAAAATATATTGCATCCCAATCATATCTTCCAATGTAAAACAAGTAATTGAAGCTTCTAACACCTGGGGAATCATCACCTTCATAGAATGAGGGAGAGTCCACAAATACTTCTTCAACACTTACCCCTTCAACATCATCAAATGAAGGATATAAAAGATTCATACTCTGACAAGGGGCATCATCCATTGTATCCTGAACTTCATTTGGATAAGGGATCAAATTTTTTTGGCAATTTTCATCCTATAAATTCTCATCCAAATTAATAAATTCACGAGGTTTCTCTTTCTCTAAGGATACTTCTATGAGTTCCTCCTTCCCAATTTGTCAAAGGATTCATCCAAAGGTCTCAAATTTTGGGAAAAATGCAAATTGATAAGTTATCACCTTTACAAAGAGGAATACAAATTTGGTCATTATCAAAGAACACCTCCTTAACTTCATCTTTAATTTCCTTGTCTTACTAAATGTATTCATGCGGTAATTGAGCTTCTTATTCAGCCATGTGTTCCTCTTGTAGTGATTCTTCTTCAATGTGCTCATTGAAATATTGGTTATCCAACTGATTTCTTTCAAATTGTTGATCTTCAATAAGTGGTAAAGTGAGATCATTTTCACTGCGAGTTGTAGCCACATATTCTCTTTTCTCAATTAAATTCAAAAGGGATTTGTTTTCTTCTATATTCCTACTTATTTCAATCCCCAATTCATGTAAAGGATGCCTTTAAAACTCAAGGAACAAATCATCAATTATCTTTTTTCTCTCATGAAAAGCCTCAATCCAATCGTTTGACTGTTCTTCTTTAAAATATTCTTCATAAGTTTGATTCTCAAAGTCTTCACAAGAAGACCCTTCATTACATTTCTTTCAAGTGATTGAATTTCCATAGAAATATAAGGTTTCTCCTCTATGGATTCAACAATCTCATTCTTTTCTTCATTTGGTAAGCCTTCCAAAAAGCTTCCAAAAACATCTTCATACCTTTGTTAAGGAGGACCCCAACGATTGAAACATATTATGAAAAAATATGCACAAGATGATATTGTTTGGAGGGATGTGGTTTCTTACCAAAGTTTGTTTCCTCCCATCCAATGACATGAAAAATAGTTTGATCCATATATCTTCACGCATTATGTCAAGATTTATAATATATTCCAAAAATTACATAATGTGTCGATCATCATGAAAGAAATTATCGTCAAATGTTGGAACATTCATTCTCCAAGATAGAGGGAAGTCATTCAGATAACCTGCAATTTATCTAAAATCAAAACAGGGAAACATTTCATGGAACTCCCAAGGTACCATTTTCACCCAACCTTAACCATAAAACCAATGATGGTAATGCTGGAGTTGCCAAGGTGAATAATTAATGCCAATACAAGGTTACTTGTCTCACCTCAAAAGCAACATGCCTTAAAATATTCAAGGGGAATGGGCTTCTTCCCTTCAATGGAGTGATGACAAAGAATGTACTCCTATGGATTTGGGTTATAGGCACAACATAGTGTTTGAAAACAAACAAACAATATTTAACTAACAAAAGAAGTTGAGTAGCAGTAACTAACTAACCATCTACGAGAGGAAGGATCACCTACCTGATTTCGATAGTTCGATGTAGATCCCTTTCACAAGTCCACACTCCAAATATTTAACTCCAATACTTTCTATATCAACCTGCACTCAACAAAGAACTGGGATGCATAGAAGATACTTATGATAACTAACTAATAACTTCAAACATAAATCATATTAAGTATGTTAGTGTTGGCACAGGGGCAGACCTAGGGTTCAAAGCTTCAACAACGAACCAACAAAACCCTAACTACTGACCCTTTCGAAAACACCTGCGAAGCAGATGAAGTCTCATCCGAGGTAGAGGCAGGGGGGGTTGCAAGATGCATGTGTCTGCAACCTAGCTGGGACACAGATCTGTGATCACAATACTTAACAGAGTACCTAGAAATTAACATTCATTAGTCTTTTAACGCTTATTCACATTGCAGGTTAAACCCTTGCTACAAAACAACATAGTATTACTCAAGATCTAAGCTCATCTAATCATTTATCACATAGCATCAGAGTAGATATAACATTCATTCATGTATAAATCACTAAGCATCAATGGATCTACCTATTATACATCAAGATCATTACACTAAGCAAGTAAATACATAAACAACATGAACACCATAGCACAAATCACAATGACACAGGATATACATGGTTCACCCCAGTGTGGGGCTACGTCCACCAACTCTTCTTCTCTTCTTATTAGTTTCTTCCAATATTCTTACATGCACCAGGCCACAATTCCAACTCCGCATAGGATAGGATATCTGCGTGCACCTCACCAGATCATCCTTCTCGATTTAGGTCCAAGCACAAAGCCTCTACACAGTCTGTGCACAAAGAAATTACAAAGCACTCGTACTTAGATATGCAAACCTTAACACGTTCGTGCACAAAGCCAACTAGCCATGCATTAAGTCGATCAATGACTAGTAACTACTAGGTCTCCTTCTTACATCGCCTAGCTACTTATTTATACATTACAAAAGGGGCCTAAACATGGGTAAGAACCATGGGCCAACATACCATACCCATTACATAAACCCTAAAACCCAAAAATCTTGCAAAAGGGGGTGATATCCCATGATCTCTGCTTAACCTGGGCGCTCTGTCTTCAACTATCCTGTTGAAGTCCCAAAAGTGGTCAAGCATGACCAACGTTTCCTCAAAACCTAGTCAAGGGCCAACAGGCCCCCAACACTCACTCGTGACTCATCCCGAGTCACTCTGATCTGGGAAACTCTACTTCGAAGGCCTCAAGTTTAGTTAGAGCTGCCTTGACTCACTGCTTCGCCAAAGCCTCCTGCTCGACAAACTCCTGAATGAATTTCTTGGTGACAGGACCTTCCAATCATTATTCCACCATGGTGACCACTTGTTCTAGCTGTGCACCTTGTCCCTCAATCTCTTAAAAAAGGGTGCAGGCTTCATCCTACACCGGTTGGAGTCGTTGGGTCACTTCCATGACTCTAATCTGAATGGTATTGACCTATTACTGAGATGCGCATTTCTCCTGTGAACTTTTCATCTTCTCCACTGCAGTAAGCAGCTTCAAATGCACTTGCACTGTCAATGCTTGTTGCTTTTCCTCCTGGAGCTATACCTCCAATATCCTCAGCTCCAGGTCTTCTGCAAGGAACTTGTAAGTCTGCGCACTTCGGTTATTGAGTTGCTTGCATTATGCGGCTAACACCCTGATTCTTTCTTCTGAGCTCCTGACAGTTTCTTCCCATTGATCTCGCACTTCCTGTGGAGTGCTCGACACTGCTTGCAGTTAAAACTCTGCTACTCTTGCTTGAAGATGTTGAATGGCTTTAGCGAGCTTCCTGTTGGATCATGTTTTCATTGATGCCAATGGTTTGATTATTTGGGAGATTGTTGGATCATATGTAAATGGTTTGGTTTGATTCATGTCAAGTAATTGATTGATATGATGCCCTTGATGAGAATAATATATGTCCAAGTGGAAACCAATTGATAAAGATGGATCATTGATATGATGCAGTGGTGAATTGATGCAAAGATGAATCATTAATATCTTATCATGGTTGATAAGGTGCACAAATGGATGAAATCCCAAGTGGTCCCCTTATGGTGAAAGCCCTCACAGGAAGACGCTTTATGGAATGAGTTATCCTAGAAGAATGGTTGGAGGACCCATGCTTGTATGTGGAATAATGAGATGAAGATCAATGAAGTTGTTGGTGAAACTATCCTAGATGGATAATGCTTGTCATGCCATTTCTGGTGGTATGTGGAATGTCACATAACTCCTCACGATTTGAGAGTTATGGTCTTATGAAGTTGGAGGACCCCCATATGAAGGCTTGAAGCCCCAAAAGGTCAAAGAAGTAAAAGTGCTTGAAAAGAAGAAATCATTATTTAAATGATAAAGTAAAGTGACAAAATCAAGATGGATTATTTAAATGATAAAGTAAAGTGACAAAATCAAGAAGGAATATTTAAATGATAAAGTATTGGAGAACTTTCTATTCATGGAAAGTGGTTAACCCTAAAATAAGGAAAATAGGTTAAGTGACCTAGAAATGGGTTAAGTAACCTAAAAATGGGTTAAGTGACCTAGAAGATGAAAGTATAAATAAGATGCTAGGATCTTTTGTAAAATTCACATTTGGTGAGAATCCTTATGGATCAATGGAGAGCTTCTTGGTAATATCTTTTGGAGTATTGATGGAGAGCTTCTTGTGAGAGAATCTTATTGGTGTGGATATTTTGAGCATGATTGAAGATCTATTCCGAGGAAGAGAGCGAGAGGAGGATCTCATGGACGCATCAAAGTTTCAGAAATGTCGGAGATCTTGACGACAAAAGTCTCGGAGTCACAGAAAACCCTATTTTCTGATTCCCACGTGGGATGTCTGTGTATAGGGTGCATGTACACATGGGCTGGCTATGTATAGGGTGAGTGTACACATGGGCTGACTATGTACAGGGAGTGTGGACTGAATAACCTCATGGAGATTTGTGTTTGAGTTGGTGCCAAGCTCTTGGATGATGAGGCAGGTTCCAGATTTGTATTCTATGGCCTCAGATCTATCACTAAGACACTGGTATGGTTACATTATTGTCTTGATAGATGCTATTGTTTGATATGTTGTGAATGCTTAGGGCATTCTTGGTATGAATTCTATGATGTGGCTCAATTTGGTTGATTTGATGGATGGAGTGAGCAACACTCTTGTTTCAGTAGTGACATGATTTCTATGGTATACTTGTTGTTTATACATGATTGAGATAGCATTCAAAATGATTTGTTGTGGAGCATGAGCAAGATATTGGAGAGATTGGATGTATTGTGACTGGCTGTGGGTCAGTTTGGACAGTGGAAGACAAAAGAGTTCTGAGCATGTGAAGAAAATAAAAACCCTAGTTGCTTAGAAGAAGATGCTTGTTACATTATACACTGGCCGCGTTCACACGCGGGCTGTAGTGAGCCAGAGCACATTCACACGTGGGCTGCACTACTGACAGGTCGCGTACCTGTTGACAGATTGATATCTGTTGAGGATTGTTGCCTCATCTCAGTTGATGCTGAGGGTGTAAGATGAGTCTTGCATATAGAGCTGGTGCTCTTGTAGAGTTGTACTCTATTCAGTTGTTGCTGATAAACCCAAGGATTATAGTCCGTAATAAAAATAAAATTGTACATACATCTTGTGTTCTTTGTATCCATAATGATGATGACTTGTTGATGATGTATTGTTGATATATGTTGCTGATATGTGCCTACATCTAACTGGTTATAAATGACAACAATGGGTAATGAATAAATGTTGAATGCTAATTGAAAAGTTTTGTGCGAGAGGGAATTTTTTGAAAAAAAGATCCCCACACTCATTCACCCCCCCTCTAAGTGTGGTAGGTGTGTCCAACACTTCCCCACTTGGCTCTCAACTATCTCCTCTTCCATTTGGGCCAAGACCGACATAGAGAGAATTTCTCTAGCCATTGCCTCCTTGATCGCAGTCTGCTCTGTGAGCAACTGGTCTTTTTCTCTCCGGATCTTCTCTCTATCCTCTTCAAATTTCGCTCGGAGATCATCTTTTTTTCTTGCTGCGCAACCCGAAGTTGCTCCAGGGTTTCCTCCTTTGATTTCTTTAAGGCCTCTGTGGTATGCTCCTTTTATTCCTATACTCATCGAAGGTGAGCCTCTGTAGCATCTTCTATCCTTCACAATTGCGTGGGCTCATCCCCCAATTCTGCACCTTCTGATGACGACGACGTAATGGACACTGTGCGACTCGAATAGAGGGCTTGTTGTACCCCTTTCAGCTTCACATCGATCCTGTCATACATTGTTTCCTGCTTGGCTTCATTTCATTGAAAATTATCTTCTGAAGTGTCTGCTACAACTGTGATGATGAGGTCAATGTCATCCACTGTGAGCACAGTCTGTGACTGCGGTTTTTTGGCTCGTGACTTCTTCCGCATTGAAGGTTTCTTCGGAGAAACCTTTCTTTTATTTGATGTCTCATATTCTGTAAGGGGAGCCTTAAGCGGTGTCACTTTTCCCTTTTCCTACTTGTCTTCTTCCCCTTCCTCTTCCTGTTTTACTTCGTCGTTTCCTCCACCTCCAGGTGAATCAGATGCAGTTTCCTCCGATGAGCTGTTTATTTCCCACACCTCTTCCTTCTTCTTCTTCTTCTTCTTGACACTGCTCGGTCCATGATATTCTTCTCGGGTGACCACATGACTTCCAAGGAGAGCTCTGTCTGCTCGACTGGTACAAGGAATTCAACTAGCCATTCCTTGGTTATCTCCTCCATGTCTTCATCAGTTAATTTGTAATACGACTGCAACTCCTCCTTGCTTTCATCTATGTGCACAGTGATGTAAATGAAGTTCCTGTTTGCGTGGAACTTCTCTACTGGCCTGTAAGTATGTAAGGTATTCAGAGTCATTCGGGGGAATGACTAAATGGATCGCATGAGCTGTAAGTAGTACATGTGGAAGACAACGTTCGACTACCACTGCTTCACCATATCGCTTGAATACCACAGGGTGGTGAACCTCGCAGCCAGTGGTTTGGACGACTTGACTTCAGGGAAGGTCGCTCCCTCTGGCATCTCCCAAGTGACAAAGGCAACGAGAATCAACAACCAGCTGAAGTGAAAATCATAGCCCCGGTCCTGCGCTTCACGACAATCTTGCTCCAACTGGTTGACGAGGTAGCTCGCCCAGTTCATCTGCATCCTTTCAACACAATTTCCTATGAGGTCGATGATGAGACCTGTGACTTGCATTGGTCTGTTCTTCCTGACGAGATTACTAGCGATCAACTAGCAAGATATCCGCACTATGCCATCTTGGATAGAGGCTACCTTGTAGCCCCGCGCCCCCTTATCCACATCGTTGTAGGTGTCCTTAATTCCCTGCGCTAGGTGTTGGCCCTTGAACAGGTTTTGTTGAAACGATGGTCATGTTTGACCAATTTTGGGGACTTCAACAGGCTGGTCGAAGACGAATCTCCAGGTGAAGCGAAGATCGCGGGATATTGCCCCCTTTTGTGATATTTTTGGGTTTAGGGTTTATGTAACGAGTATGGGATGTCGACCCATGGATTTACCCATGTTTAGGCCCAATTTATAATGTATAAATAGATATCTAGGTGATGTAAGAAAGGTGTGGAGAGACCTAGTAGAATCGACTTAGTGCGGAGCTAGAGGCTTTGTGCATACTATGTGTTAAGACTTGCAGAGCTAAGTGCAAGTGATTGTAAGAAGCTTGTGTGCAGACTGTGTAAGAAGGCTTTGTGTTGTGACCTAACTCAGGGAAGGAGGATATGGCGAGGTGAGCGTAGATATATTGTCCTATGCAAAGTTAGCTTTGTGGCTCTGTGCATTGAAAGAAGATAATAAAGAAGAAGAAGAGTTGGTGGACATAGTACCATGCTAGGGGTCAACCACGTATATCCTGTGTTATGGTTGCTTTGTGTGATTGATGTGATTTATGATTAGTGTTGTCATATTTATGTATGTTAGATGCATCTGATATAGTATCTTAGTGTTTAGTAATGTGAATGAATGCTAGATATGCTCGATTTCTATGTGCTAAGTGCCTGGGTGTGTTAGATCTTGTTGAATACTGCATTGTTATGTAATTAGGGTTTTACCTGTGATGTGAATAAGGGTTAAATTCTAATGAATGTTAACTGCTAAGTGCTATGTTAAGTATTATAATCAGAGATCTGTGTTCCAACTAGGTTGCAGACACTTGAGTCCTGCAATACCCCCTGCCTCTACCTTGGGTGAGACTCCATCTGCTTTGCAGGTGTTTCCGAAAGGGGTGTTAGTTAGGGTTTTGTTGGTGTGCTGTTGTAGCATTGAACACTGGGTTTTCCCCTGTGTCAACACTAGGGTGCAATCTACAACCTTTCCTGGGAATAATTTCTGAGGGTCCGATCCCTGCATGCTTAATCCAATGATCATGTGGATCAACGCCGAATCCACAGTCACGTGCATGTCTAACCATAGATAACCTCCATGGTAGCATGACAGGAGGATTTTAACGCATGTGTTAACCTCTTGATGTCTGTCGAAGTGGGGTATCTTCATGACGTTGAGTATGGTGGACCTCACGATCTCCTTAGTTCATGGATAGGGGACTATCTTCGGCTTCTTCCCCATTGTCTTTGTCAAGTACTTATGCGGTGCAAGAAACACATAATTATTCCTGTCTCCTAGGTTAAAGTCATTGATCTTAAGGTCAGGGATCAGTCCTAGCTGCATTCCCACTGCATGTATCCCCTTCGGGAGGTACGCAGTGATGAGGGTGTACTCGAAATCTCTCGAAACGTTGTCACGACTAACGATGCCAACCGGAGGTGGGATGTAGTCAGGCAAGATCAATGGGATGAGCTTCGCATTCGCTAGGTTGTTGCAGTGCTTTATTCTTTTCTTTTTCATGGTTCGGGATGGCCCAGATTGACTGTATCATCATGTAGTCGAGGGGGATGCTTGAAGTCCTCCCATTGATGAGGCCTGTACCCCTGCGGACATGAACTTCTTGGCCATAAGGTCGATCGATATTTCTTCTATGGACTTCTCTATTGTGCTACATTCACCCGACATACACACTCATGGTCGAATGCTCGAGTAGGCGAAAAGGTGCTCAAGGTAAGTAAAACAGGTGGCGAGGTCTCAAAATCACAACATGGTGGTAATCAGTTCTCTGTGGGCTCGAATAATCACAATTTGTAAAAGTGTCCCTGTTGAGATATTCGACGGATAAAATAGAGAAAGTCGTAACAGATTCCTCCAATGGGAAGGAATGTCTCATCCATTATGGCGCGGTCCCAACGGTCCAATGGTGATCTTTCCGACAATAACTGCGTTTCTAGCTGTCCCAAAGCATCTTTCTAATGGTCGGGATGCCTCCAATGGTCATATTGCTTCGTTGTGGCAAAGTTCTAGTCTGCGTTGTTCTTCTATTCATGTGAGGTTCAAGTTCTACAAGCCTTCTTTCTGCGAAGTATTCTCTGGAACCTCGTGCAATTTTCCTAGCTTTACTTTCTTTTTGCTGAACTTTCTGGCCTTCTTTCCTGTGATATGAGTCACTAGATCCCTCTTTCCATTTTTATTCTTATCTACTCTTAGCATAGTAACTTCGCACTACTGAGGGTCATTCATAGGGTTTAAGTGGAATACCTCTTCTCTTATTACTTCAGGGGCTAGTGCTCTTCTCTCGTGCATGGACAGGTTCTTTAAGCCTTCTTGCATTCTTTCAACCTCGACAACTAGTTCTCTAGCCCTTAGTTGCTTAGACTTGGCCCCCTGTTCTTCTATTAAGCACTCTATTCTCCTAGCCATGAAATCTCTTAATTCTTTCTTTTTCTGTTCAATCCAGGTCCTTCCTAACCAAAGTGCAAAAGGAGTGCTGTTCTCAAAAAATTTAATGACCTCAAATTCTTCTTCTGTCAATGCTCCATGAGTAACCATAGGTACATGAGTAAGTCTTCCACATAGGGTTATCATCTTTCCTTTAAACAATCCTATTCTTCGTGATGAAGGAATCATAGCAGGCTTTCCCAAGATTTCCCAAGTACTTTCTGTCATGATATTCACCTGTGTTTCCTCATCCAGAACATAGTCTATGTCGAAGTCTCCTATTCTTATTTGTATGCACTCCTTCTCTTTTAAGATCTCTGGTAAATTGATGTCTCTATGATCACTCAGGGTTTCTTTCATCTGCAGTAATATAGTCTCTGATTCTTTCTATTGTTCTAGCATATCCTTAGTCTCTTGACCTTCTTCATGGTTTTCTTGTCTCATATTCATCTTTTAAACTTTAGCAATCATTCTAGGACAATCCAAAACCTCATGAACAACAAATTTGTAGCAAATACAAATAGGACTTGTACCAGGGCATTCCTTAGCAATATGTCCCAGTCTTCTGCAACTATAACAAAGTCAATCCTCTCTTTCTCTTAAGCGATCCCCAACCTTTCTTGTACTGCGCACTGGGATCACAATGATGAACCTGCAAAAAATTCTTTCTAGGATCCTGCATCCACTTGTTAGTCCAAAAATTCTTTCTATGCATAGGAATAACATATCTTTCATTATTTCTATTAGATTTATTCATATCAAATCTTCTCTCTTCTAGTTGTGCCCTAGTTTCCAGACTAGGACAAAATCTATCAAACATACCTAGATCCATTCTTTCAAAACAAAAATTTCCACTTATCTTACCTTTACTAGAGCATAAAGCTTTAAGATCTTACCTCTTTTCTTCATATCTGATTCCCTTCTTAGCACAGAGCTTCACAATTCAAGTAGAATACTGTGCACAACAACAACATATCTACACACATAGATTTCTCTTTTCTTCAGTTCCCAACAATCACAGTTTCGCGTCTTGACAATGAAAGAATTTTTTGGCACAGGGGCAGACCTAGGGTTCAATGCTTCAACAAAACACCAACAAAACCCTAACTACCGGCCTTTTCGGAAACACCTACGAAGCAGATGAAGTGTCACCCAAGGTAGAGGCAAGGGGGGTTGCAGGACTCAGGTGTCTGCAACCTAGCTGGGACACAGATATGTGATCACAATAATTAACATAATACTTAGCAATTAACATTAATTAGTCTTTTAACCCTTATTCACATCACAGGTTAAACCCTTTCTACAAAACAACACAGTATTACTAAAGATCTAAGCTCATCTAATCATTTAGCACATAACATCAGAGCATATCTAACATTCATTCATGTAGAAAGCACTAAGCATCAATGGATCTGCCTATTATACATCAAGATAATTACACTAAGCAAGTAAATACATAAACAACATGAACACCATAACAATAAGCACATCGACATAGGATATACGTGGTTCACCCCAGTGTGGGGCTACGTCCACCAACTCTTCTTCTCTTCTTATTAGTTTCTTCCAATATTATTACATGTAGCAAGCCACAACTCCAACTCCACATAAGATAGGAGATCTGAGCGCACCTCACCAAATCCTCCTTCCCGAGTTAGTGTTGGCATGTTTACAGGCAGAGTGCGCTTTTCATTGATGGCAAGAACAACAATGGAAAACAGGAAAGCAAAGAATAACAACAACAATGATGGAAAACAAGAACAATGATGATGAGATCCACAGGAGAAGGTTCAGAGGCCGAAACCTTTGAATACTTAGAAAACCTTCTAAGTTGGAAGAAATCATAACCTCAGAAGGAGGAGCGACAATGGCCATTGGATCAGTGTCCAGTCAGGAGGAGCGCGCAGAAGAGGAGAACATATCTCAGTTTTTGGATCCAGAGATAAATGCACGAAGGTTAAGCCTTTCATGAGCATACGAGAGCAGAATTCTCAAAGTCCCGAAGTAAGTAGGGATCATCCATCGTCAATATTGACAAGTGGCACACGATCCTCAAATCCAGAGAAAAACACTTCAAGTATTTTTCAGTTTGAGACTTGAAAAATCGGAAGTCCGGAGAGCCAGAGAGCTGGAGTATACGACAGCCTTTAGATCAGTTTGAAGTGGAAGGACAGGATAAGCTAGAAAAACAACATCATAGAGAGATTGAGACGTCGATCTGAGAACATGATCGACGAACAACGTTTAGTTTGGGTATAAAAGTTGCGAGGAGGTTATTGTTCGGGGATTCTCACTTCGGAAGAATTGGCGACTTGAAAAGTCGAAATACCTGAAGTCTCGAAGTGAATGAAGATCCACGTCAGCAAGGATTCGTCCTGCAATCAGATGATGACAAGTGTCAAGTTGATTCAGTATTTTAGGTATGTGAAAATCACAAATACATGGTAGCTACTAGGGTTATGACACATCATCAAGTGACGTCACTCCAAGAGTTTTACTTCGGGAGATTTTCCACCAACACTTGCCCAAAGTTATGAAGTCTCGAAGTGGTTTGGGGCTGTCCATCGACGAGGAGGACAGGTGGTGCGAGATCCAAAACTTCAGAATTTTTGTGGATAGGGAGAACATGAAAATCGCCGAAGAAAAATCTCGACCGCTGATCGTCAAGGGGAGTACACATCAACTGATACGAGATTTCAGAGAAATCTCACTTAAGGATTTTCAATTGAGACTTGAGAATTTCGAACCCTGAATACCTAGAAAGATCATGACCGTTGATTCGAAATGGACACGCATCAGTAGATTGTCAGCTCTGGGGGAAAAGCAAAGGAAGGTTGAAATGTTGGAAAGTTGAGATTCCCAAACCCCGAATACCCGAAGGGATTGTGACCGTTGATCTAAAATGGACACACGTTGTTGGATCGTGGACTCTGGGTGAAATGATCTGGGAGAAAGCATAGTTTGAGAATCGAAACTCCCGAAGCCCGAAAGGTGAAATCGATCTCGTCCATTGGTTTGGAGGGCCACATGTCACCTGATTGTTGAGACTAAGGATTGTGCATGGACAAAGGAAAGAAGGAAAATCCATCAATTGAAGAGGACATATGTCAACAGATCTTCCATTCTGGAATATATCCAGTCAACAACAACAGGGTTTGAGATCTGAAACTACCGGAGCCCGAATCACAAAGTAAATCTCAACTGTTGATGTAAGATGGTGAGATCTGGTCCACAGACTTGAGAGGACAGATATGAACCATCCATTCATAAGCACCGTCAAGATCGTGAGATTGACGGTTGTGCTCCATTGCGGGGCTAGAACATGCTCGTGTATTTATTTTTCTTGAGCGGGCCGCAATCGAAACCATGGTTTTAGGGAAAGGATGCATGGAGGCTCGAAGTGAATTGCGAGGAGAAAAGTAGTTTGGTCTAAAAACACCTTTGGACGTGCCCGCGATCGCATGGTCACGTGAGCTCATCGCCCAAGGTCATATCGAGGGAGGATCTAGCACATCACTAGGCTCCACTTTGGAGTTCGGGAGATTGAGAGTTAGGAGAGTCGGGGTGACTCACGACAGATGACCCGAAAGACGAAGTCCCAAAGTGATTGGCCCCTGGTCATTGCCGGTGGTCATGTGAAAGGAAGGGGCTTAGCCATAAAAGATAGCACCCACTGTGTAGATTTCTTAGAAAGGGAAAAGGTGCCAAAGGGATGAGCACATTGAAGTTTTCTCAGTAACTGCCAGAACGAAGTGATTGCATTTTCCAGAGAATTAGAGGAGCTATAGGGTGAATTCCAAAGGAGCTAAAGAGTCTCGAGGTAATTTCTAGTGAAGTGAAGATTCATCATTTAGACAATTGATAGATGGAAATGCGTCGAAGACTATAACTGCCAAAGAAGTCGAAGAATCTCAGGATAACGACCATCGATGAAGAACAGACTCAGGATGATCGCCATAGAGGACGAAGAGTTAAGTGTATGCCCTTGCAGAGGACTTGGCATGATAAATATGCACATAACAGAGAGGAGATGGTTGCTTCTGTTGAGAGTTATTCATGTGGGTAGAAGCATGCTGTTTGCAAGAGATGAAACACACAGAAGAGGCATAACGCATTGAATGGAAATAATACAAATATCATAAAGCACAAAAGAAAGAGATAGAGCATAAATGCTTATCTGAGAGAGGAAGAGAAAGCTGAGGTGCACATTCGGAGACAGAGTAGAAGAATATAAATCTCAAGGAGATACGAGAAATAAGACACTGATATAGGCAAAGCAGAGTAGTGCAACATAACAGTGATGAGACTGGTAAGCATTTTGAAAAACACTGTATCACTGTAATAAGTTTCAGGAACAATTTTTTTATATTCAGGGTTGTAGGGAGGTTCTAGGGAGGACTAGTGTCCTAAGAGTTTCAAGTGGGTGCTTGAACACAAGGAGTTGTAGCTTCCATCTGGTTGCAGCCAGAAAAACCAGGGTGGCAGGGTGGTGCAAGGGAGAACTATTGTTCTCTATTATACATGTTGGTTCTTGTGTGACTGGAAGCTGGTGCTTCCATCCAGTTGGTGCTGGAACACTCAGGGAGTTGGTGCTTCCTTCTAGTGGGTGCTAGAGAAACTAGAGAGTTGGCGCTCTTAGCAAGTTGCTTCTTGTAAAACAAAGGTTGTATCCTCAAGAAGAGTTGGAGCTCATAAGAATGATAATGTACGGAAAATAAAGATTACTTATCATGTCAAGAAGAAGAGGTTTTTCCCTTTATGGGTTTCCTCAGGAAATATCTGTTTCTGTATATTTCATGTGTGTGATTGATGTTGAATATTCTATTGCTTACTTACCTACTTTATTATGATCGTCATTGAGTGTTTTGTAAAGAGTTTAAAATGGGCATAATTGTTTAAGCACAGTAACAACTGAGTCACCCCCCCTCTTAGTTGTCCAACAATTGGTATCAGAGCTGGTTCCTTTTATCTAAGGGTAGATCCTAGAGCTTAAAATTGACTAGACATGAAGGAACTTCAACCAATAAGCCCCCCCTATTCAATGGAACAAGCTTCGCCTTCTGGAAAGTTAGGATGAGAACCTACATAATGGCCCTAGGTGCAGATGCCTGGGATGTGGTAGAGACTGGTTATGTAAAACCAATTGTACTAGATTCTAAAGATGACAAGCTAGAATTCAGATTCAACGCTAAGGCTATGAATGCTATTCTTAGTGGGCTTGCAAAAATAGAATTCATAAAATTTATGCACTTATAATCTGCCAAAGAAATTTGGGACAAACTCATCAATAGTTATGAAGGTAATGATAAGGTAAATGATGCCAAGCTTCAAACCTACATATTACATTTTGAACAACTAAGGATGAACGAGGATGAAATTGTTGGGAAGTACTTTCTGAGAGTTGAAGAACAAGTAAATGAAATGATAGGACTTGGTGAAAAAATTGAGGATGTCTCTTTAGTTCATAAAATTTTGAGATCTCTGCCAGATAGGTTCAACCCAAAGGTCTCTTCTATAGAAGAATTTAATGATCTAAAATATATGTCTATTGACCAACTCCTAGGAACTCCGATTGCCTATGAAATGAGGATAGGTAAAGATAAACTCACCTCTAGAGAAGAATCATTTATAGAAGATAATAATGAGGATTCTGAGCCTGATGAAATTGAAGCAAAATTTGTGAGAAGACTAAAGAAAGGATCAGGCAAGTACCAAGGCAAATTTCCCTTCAAATGTTTTAACTTTGGAAATATAGGTCACTTTGCATATAAGTGTCCACATAAGAAAGAGGATCATAATTATGAAGGTGAAAAGAAGTACAAACCCAAGAGATTTGGTAAAAAGAAAAGTCTATGTGTAAACAATGACGACTCTTCAAAAGACACAGATAATGACTCTTCCTGTGAAGATAATATTAATGAATTTATGCTTATAGCCAAAGATGATTATGATAATAAAGGCATAGGAAGTGATGTTGACGATGAATAAGTTGTGGTTGAATTGGAAGGAGAACTGATCAATGCACTATAATAAATTGCTAGACTAAGATCTAAGAAGAAAAAGAAAAAAACAATTGCTGATATAGTTCAAGAAATACAATAAAGGACTTGACGAAGAATTTTCCCTGCTAAAAGTGGAATTAGAAGAGGCAAATAAAATAGAGGACATTCTGAAACAACAACTATCAGAAAAGAAGGAAAGATGTGAAGCCTTGGAAGAAGAGGTAGTAAAAACTAGAAAAGAGATGGAGAAGTTTAAAACATTGTATCTCCAAAATATTCCAAGCATTAAAGCCACAACAGAACTTAACGACATTCTGAGCAAACACTTATCTCCTTTGTTGAAGACTAGTTTAAGTTATGTAAATGGTTCAAGCAACAAACAACCAGAAAGCAAAGAGCCAGTAAAGATGATCAAGTTCCAAGTCAACAGACAATCATACCATGAGAGTACTCTGTCACCAAAAGTTAATAAAGACAAGATGATCCATGATAAAAGACAAAGAGATAAGAAGATGGAGCAACAAATGCCAAGAAGAAGGCCATCCTTCAGGTACCAAAATTTCTTCCATGGATACTGTTTTTACTGTTCTAATTTTGGTCATAATATTGTAAATTGTCAAATTAAGTTTAGAGACCTGCAACTGAGGAGGTCAAGAAATAAACAATCTCTACAACATAGAACTAAGCAGCCAATGAATAGACAACGCAACACCAATCACTTTGACCTACTGAACAATGATCTTGAATGTTATAATTATCATAACTTCAGCCACAAAGTTGCAAACTGCCATCTGAAGAAGTACAAGGCAGATCCAAGGATAAATCCTTTAGCTAGAAATTCCAGTACATGGAAAAAGAAAGATAATGAAAAATGTGGTCTAGTACTTTCAACTCAAAAACAAAAAAAAACCCCTGGTATATAGACAATGGATGTTCCAAGCACATGACTGGAGATAAGGATAATTTTCTGTCTATAAGTAAAATCAAATCAGGAAATGTTACCTTTGGAAATGATGAACCAGGTAAAATCAAGGGTAAAGGGATGGTGAGTTTGAGTAATGGTAAAGGAAAAGTCCAGGATGTTCTGCTTGTAGATGGGATGAAACATAATTTGATCAGTGTAAGTCAAATGTGTGATAGAGGATGCGAAGTGGTGTTCACTTCCAAGGATTGTAAGATAAAATCTGTAATATTAGGTCAAGTGGTGGCTAAAGGCATAAGGACATAAAATAATGTATATGTGCTGAAAGAAGATAAATAAGAGTGTCATCTAAGAAAACATGATGAAAGTTGGTTATGGCACATGAGACTTGGACATCTAAAATTTGACCACTTAATCAAGCTCAAAATCTTGAGGCAGTAAAACATCTTCCAAGAATATCAAAGCCACAAGACTTTGTGTGTAAACCCTGCTAAGTAGGAAAGCTAACCAGGACACAGTTTAAATCTAAGAGCTCTGCTTCAACAGAGAAACCACTCCAATTAGTTCATATGGATTTATGTGGACCATCAAGACAGGAAGGCACAAGAAAGGAAAACTACTTTATGTTGATCATTGATGATTACTCCAGATTTACTTGGGTTTCTTTTCTCAAAGAAAAAGCTGAAGCATTTGAGAAATATAAAATATTTAAGGCTTTAATTGAGAATCAAGCAGGCAAGAGGTTAAAGGCAGTAAGATCAGACAGAGGAGGAGAATTTATGTCAAGTGATTTCAAGTAATTCTGTGACAAACATGGGATCAAGAGAGAATACACAATCCCAAGAACTCCACAACAAAATGGAGTAGTTGAGAGGCAAAACATAACAATTCAACAAATGGCCAGCTCAATGATGAATGAGAAGAACATTGGTCAAACTTATTGGGTAGAAGAAATACACACAACATTCCATATTCTTAACAAATCCCACCTCATACCACATAGTGACAAGACACCTTATGAACTGTGGTATGGAAAATCTGCTTAAATCAAACACTTCAAAGTCTTTGGGAGTAAGTGCTACATAAATAATAATAATGAAAACCTTGGCAAGTATGATGACAGGGCTGATGGAGGCATCTTCTTAGGATATGCTACCAATAGTAAAGGATATAGATGCTTTAATAAAATATTGCATAAATTAGTTGATTGCATTTATTTGAAGGTTGATGAAGGAGTTCCAGTAAGAGAGGTGAGCAATATTGAGTCTACTACAGAGGACACATCTGAAACTGAAGATGAAGATTTCCAAGAATTAGATGGAGAAGAGACACATAGACAAGAAGATCCAGGACAACAATCAACATCAAATCATTCCTCCAGAACTATTCAAAAGAATCATCCTGAAAGTCAGATAATTGGTGAGAAAGACAAAGGTGTACAAACTAGGAGAAGGGTAACCAAAGACACCAAGAAATCACATATGGCCTTCATATCCATGGTGGAACCCAAGAACTTCAATGAAGCCAATGAAGATGTAAATTGGTTAAAATCAATGAATGAGGAACTGGAACAGATTGAAAAGAATGACACTTGGAAACTCGTTCCTAGGCTAACAAATAAAAATGTAATAGGATCCAAATGGGTCTACAAAAATAAGATGAATGAGAAAGGAAATATTGTAAGAAATAAGGCTAGATTAGTCTGCAAAGGATATGCTCAAATAGAAGGATTGGACTTTGATGAAACATTTGCGCTTGTAGTAAGATTATAAGCTATTAGAATGTTTCTTGCCTATGCTTGTCATAAAAATTTTAAAGTCTATCAAATGGATTTCAAGTCATCTTTTCTAAATGGATACCTAAGAGAATAAGTCTATATGGAACAACCAGAGGGTTTCCAACTGTCAGATAAACCTGAATTTGTTTGCAAGCTGAAGAAAGCCTTATATGGGTATTACAGACTTGATAAGTATCTTCAAGACAAAGGGTTCAAGAGAGGAACAATTGACAACAATCTATATATCAAAACAAAGGGTAATGATTTTCTCATTGTGTTGGTCTATGTATATGACATCATCTTTAGAAGCAATAATGCTTCATTGGTACAATGGTTTTCTTCTGCCATGCAGTCTTGTTGACGGACAAATTTGACATGCCGTCAACTGGAAGAATAGATCCGGTCTGGGGTTGTCTAAATAACCCAAGCCGTTTGGTGCAACCTACTCTGATGGGTTTAATGGCTCCGTTAGCCAATCTAGGTTCCTAAAATAAAGAAATAAACTAACTAATTCTAATACTATAATAATATATATACTTTAATCTAATTATTTACAAATAAATTTAACAGAAATATAAATATGAACATGCCATTTATGTACAGAGTAATTACAGATTGCAAGTTTTTGGTGAATTCCTTGCGAAATCAAAGTTTGGTAAATGTTTGCAAAACTAGATAAAGAAATCACATTTTTTATATTTTCTGTTTTCTAATAATAAATCTAAGAACTCAAATTTAATATGTTATGAAACAAGGATAGAATGATGGTCAAAGCCAATCAAAAAATTTATTGTTTCACTGATAGACAAACTAATAAAATAAATTAAATAGAAATAAATCTAACCTGAAATAAGTTTTATAACATGTTTGTGCCTCTGTGCGATCCAGAACTTCAACTGTCTTTCCTGTAAGAAAAATATATGACAGGTTTGTACAAATACCTCCCGAGCAAACTCCAGGATTTTATTGGCATCCAGAATATGAGAATAAAATAATAGACATGTATACACAATGATCTTATAATTATGAACGATTACAGTAACATAAATCTTAATGTAAACCATTCATTTTATCAATCAACTAAACACCATGCATAAATCATGATATTAAAATGGATATCACGATAACAGTGATAATTTGTGAAACAACAATATTATGAACAACATTTAAAACATGAATAACATGGAACATCATATGTCATTGAGACTAAAGCTATACGACACATTACTGTTCCAAAATAAGAGAGACAAAACATACATGAGACAACATTCACATTGGTCTAAAGCCGAAATGCTATAAGTTGTTCCATTAAGTTCTGAAGATTATTTGTCCATAATCTGTTCCAGGCCAAGCTCGTCTTACTTACAAAATGAAAAATATTTAAAGTGATTTGAAATCACATCCTCCTATCTCATAGGATAGGATAGGATTTCATAAAATAAAAAATATTACAAAAATAGAGGGCTAACAACCACTTATAACATAATTGTTTCTAGTCAAAAATTGATAATTTTTTTTGCAAAACAGAAAGAAAAGAAACTACTAATTCACTTAGATGCATAATCGAATTTGTTTCTCCCCAGATAATCAAAAACAAAATTGCATACTTCCTGAAAAGACAAAACAAATTTAATAAATTAGAAAATCATTCACAACCAATTTCTGATTTTTATTTACAAAGAGACTTGGCTACATAATCGAAGATTCTGTAGCCAGTCTTAGTTTAACAATAAAATCAAATTCCAAATTGAATTATTTCAAAAATAGATAACATGCATCAAATAAGAGGAGAAACTGTTATACCATTTAGAAATTGACTAAAGATAGGTCGGGTAGCTCAGAATTAATTATCGCTTTGACACTGGTTTCATTTTTGATCACTATGTTCCTTGACCTCTTAATGTCTTTGGATTTCCTCTCTGTGTTCATTCTGAGTTCTATATTTTCTTGTCTCAATGATTCACTTTGAGCTGTGAGTGTTTTAATCCGAGCCTGAAGAATGGGTATGTCGGTATAATACCGTTCGATCCAGTGGAAACAAACATCACACTGTACAAGAGGAACAACCTATCGATGGAGTGTACAACCAAACATGGTTGTATCAACCTTACCTATTATTTTCCCTTGACCAAGCCCAATACCAGAGAACCCCTCCTCACATTTGAGACACGGTGGAAAATTCATTACAAAGTCATGGGGTTCCGTAGGAACAAATCCTTGATGATCCTGGTCTTCTAAAGCCATAATATATTCTATTTCAGAGTCCAAGACCTCATCGACCTTGATCGAGATCAAATGGGCCTCATTCGATTCCTCAATTTTTTTGAAATAAGACGACCAACTCTTTTGTTCTGGAACCCTAAGGCTATGCATTTTTGCTTTGCTTGTTTGCAAGGTTTTTTGACATCAGGATTTACAATGACGTTCTGGCCAGCATAAATTTTAGGAATAAGAGGTTCACTTACCTCTAATTCAACAATATTTTTCTCATATGAAGACTGGCTTGGCATTGCCTCGTCTAGATGGCTTTTGTTAAGAGATTCTGGTCGATTTCTTGGAATGTCAGGCTATTTTTTAATTAGTGGCTCACCCAAATTAGGGTTTTCTACAAGAACGGTCGTAGCAAAACCATTTCTTATAAAAAACCCATCCCAACAATTGCCCACGGTTGAAAAGTGATGAATCAACATAATTTTAATCAAGCCATGATGGAACAGACTAGAGTCAACACTCTGTCTCTTATATCTTTTGGCCATTTTATACAGGCTTCTCCACAGATAAAAAGGCATGTTTAATTGAAAACCAATGAAATGCATGAGTAATCGTATATGATAGAGGAATACTAAACCATAAAGAAGCTCACAGGTCACAAATTTTTTGAGAATCAACAAAAGGCCATGCCACCTAGGTTTAACCAAAGAGATGGGGATACCTTTTTTGCAATAATTGATTTTCCTGGAGGTCATGAAGAGGCTCCACGGTACTTCTTCAATCCTTAAGTATTTGAACCATTTCTCACCGGTGGATGGAAGCCCCATGGCTTCACTCACAAACTCCTCGTTTACCTCTAACTGGGTATCCCCAATTTTCTCTCTGCAACCATCAAAGGTCTGTGTGAAAGCCTTCGCCACCTAAAGGTTATAGCCTTCAAATATTTTAAGGAAGGCATCCCAACCTTGGCCTTTTAAGTATTCGATTGCATCGTCGTGCGATATTAATTCCTGGCAGCCATTTGTATCTAAGAGAACAACAAGAGCCATAACAAATGCGACTAGAATCTAACAGGGATGACTCAAAACAATTTTAGGTTTGAACGGTATGAGAGATACGAACAAACCCGAATGGATAGTGAAGAAATGACCATATCAAAGCATGTATGTTATCATAGCATAGAGTGGGGGTAAACAACGAGGGTTTGATTGTAATGCTTTTTCATTCCCGGTAATGAGAGCTGGACATACAGAGTCAAATCCCTATGTCTGGAATGAATGGCTCGTTAATACATTGTGCCAGCAGGGTGAAGTAAGGACATGAGTACAACAGGTGTTCATTAATTAAAAGTCTATTGATATGATCATAAAATTCGCGAGAGGCCTACCCATGTATCAAAGGCTCTTGGTAAATTGAAAAATATCAAACCATTGAAATAGTAATCATATTAACACAAAAATAAGTCTAGCATCCATTTTATAAAATATATAATTCAAACTCATATGAAAGGGTTTGCTAAACGATATACCTAAAGCATAAAATCACTAAAATGACAAGCCATGTTTTATTTTAATTCATGCTTGCATTCATGAATTAAAATAAAACAGTCGAAAAATCGAAATGGTAAACATTATTAAAGCAGGCTTTAACCCAATCAGTCATAATAAACTCATAAAAATGTTTATAGACAGGGTGATGGCAGCTACAAAAACAGAATGTCTTTCGATCATGTTTAAAAATAAAAAAACATGTGTGGCTGCCAACAATGGCGACGTCCTAGGTGAAGTAGTTATCTTTGCATTACCAGAAAATTCGTGTTAGGACAGATCAAAATGATTTAAAAATTAAGGAACAGTCTGTAGTAAGTGAAGCCTTCCGATCAAAACTCAGAAAACAACATAGTCCAACATCAGATGAGTTTCCTTCAAAAGTGTAATATGGTATTAGATCTAGATTACTAGAGGAACAATGTTTATGCAACTGCCTCCGATACTGTTGACATAGCCATTGCTGCCAACAGGCATCCATAGCCTCGACAGGGATGTCATTTAACCCACTCTAAAACCTCTATCATATCCAAAAGGTGTCCATTCATGATAAAAAACATATTTATTCATGGATTAATTTTAAAGGACATACCTGATAATTTTCTTGAACCCGACATTGCTTCATTGCCAGTAGGCCTGTTCAGTACCCCGACAAAGTTTCCTTGGTATCATGAAAACATTTACCCACTGCCAACAGACTTGTTCAGTGTCTCAGTGGGTTTACAAACACTTGCCACACCTTGCAGTGATTTCAATCTCTAGAATTAATTTACAAATTTGTAGAATTTTTTATGATATTCAAGAGAGTGGGGTGATACCAAAAATTTTAGATTTTGAAAAACAGAAATTGATCTCATATAATTCATTTGTCTTTTTAAATGATCTTTACCATGATCTGAACACTTGGATTCCTATTACAAAACCATCTAAAGGACATGAAGGTATAATCGAGTTGTTTTCTTAAAAACAGGGACACCGTTAAGAGTTTATTAATGGTAATCGTTATCCTCTTGAGATTTTGAAAAGAAACCAGCAACACTGTTTTGAGCAGGAACTTTCTTCTATCAATTTGAGTTTAGCAATTTACAACATAATGCTTTGAAAAATGGTCAGTTGTTTCTCTTGGATAGAAATTCTGATTTTCCTTCCATAAATGAAATGGTGATACATACATAATTTTTCAGAAACAAACCAAAAACAAACGAAATAAAAAGAACCCAAATCCAAAAAATAGAAACAAAAACAAAGATATGTACAAAGAGGTGAATCTGGGACCATCAAGTGAAGTATCTCTTGAGAGACTAAAAGAAAATAGAAAAATCCTCATTAATATGAATGCAGTCCTACTTGTGGCACCTTGGGTCAGGGTTGAATTTATAGTTCAGATTTACTTATCTCTTTACTTTTCAAATTTTTTTCATGATGATACTGCGTTTTTGAAAAGCTGAGAGAAAGGTTCAAAGTGGAATTCCCTGGCAACAGTCATATTATGGTTCTCTTGTTGCACCCACTTGTGTTCATGACTGCATTATTACAAAGAGAAATAGTGAGAAAAAAAGAAAACCTACTCCTAAACTTACTCTAACTACTAAACAAATCAAAATACTACATGAAGTCATGCTTCCAATGTAGCCATCGGAGTAACTCCAATCCCGCAAGGCGTAGAAAGTCTAAAATCAAAACAAAAGAATGTAGTATTTGCATATAAAAAAGAAATATGTTATGCTTACCTCCTATATATTCATTTAAAAACAAAGCAAGCACAACCTTACCATTATTTTGAAATTTCTTGATGTATGAATCCTCCAACCATTCTGCAATCTTGTCGTGATATGAGTCATAATGGCATGTAAGAGTGTAAGTAAGTTTGGAAAATGTGTCAAGATTATGGGGACCTAACATAACCATCAACCAAGGTTGAAGTGCCCCATCCCTCTAAGAATTCTCCAAGTGTTCATTAATTTATTCACATGGAGGATCTAAAAGAAATATATCATGCTTACTTCTTGGATATTTAGGTAAAAACAAAGCAAGCAAAACTTTATCTTTATTATGAAGATTTTTTATATACGAATATTCAAGCCATCCTAAGATCCTGTCATAAAAAATAGGATGCAAACTATGACTTTGATGAAAGAAATATATCAATGGGGAACACATCATAAGAGAATTCATGACATCAATTAGATCATTAGTTTGAATGCTTCCTTTGATGAGATTGATCATTTCAAAATGTGAAGCATAAAAATTAAAATAAAAACTAATCAAAGAATGACTATGCAATGCAAAACAATTGATCTCCATAAGAATGAGCGCATTGTATTTTTCAAAAATGAATCGTGTAAAATATTCTTGCAACATGTCTTTTTCCCATGCGTGTGATGAAAGTGAAAGAGCGTCAAATCCGAATTCATAAATGTTATGTTCAAAATTAATTTCACCAAATTTTGGCATATCAAAAAGATTTGATTGTGATGGAAAAGAATAAGATACCATGGGTAAAGTATCACATCCACTAGAATCTAAGAAGAGATCAGGATATAAAGAGTAAAAGGAATGAGAAATAAGCACATGAAAATAATCTCTTGAGCTACGATATTTAACAACGGTATTCTCAAGACATTCCTCTTCACTTTCCTCAAAAATTTTACTTTGTTTTGGTGATAAATCCTTCAACATAACATGATCGTCTAAATTTTCCTCATGTATGATAGATAATTCAAAACTTTCGTGACAAACATCTAATATTTCCTGTGGATAAGGTATGTTTTGAGGATGAAGGTTTAAGGTTTCTTCTTCAAATTGAGGATTTACATCTCTACTCAGTTTCTTGGGAATGTTAGAATACTTAAGATTATTTTCCTCACCTAAGTTTTCTTCAATAACTGAGTTTAAGTATTGATTAGAGAAAGAGTTCGAAGAATATGGACATTCACCTTGACCCAACATCAAATATCCTTCCACAATGGTTGAGGAATGAGTATACAATGATTCAGAGGAAAAATAAGTTTGATTGTCAGTAAGAACCTTTTCAATAGTTTCTACCTCCCTTGCTTGTTCAAAATTTTCGGATGGATTCTTCTCATCCCGTGAACAAAATTCTTCTCGCAATTGAGTGATATGATTTGTAACTGGTTCGTCATTCGCAATTGAACATGACTAGATGAAAGGGACACAAGCATAATAGAGGAGATTTAGGACAAATGACATGTCATCAAGATTAAATTTACATAGAGCATGATGGATTCTTGTTGAAAAGCCTTCTGGAGATGAATTGTCATTGATTAGCAAAGTCTGAAATTATTCACATAATTGATTGTAATCATAGATTTCAAAAGCATCTAAAAATTCCTCTACAAATTGAAACCAATGAAAAATGTGATATGCTGGAAAAGAATCAAACCAATGTTTAATCCGACCCCTAAAAGTAATAGCGAACAATCTGCACAAAACTTTTAAATCCGAAATGTCATGTTTGATGCATTTGAACCAAAACTTGTTAAGGTGGTGTTTAGTAGATAAATTGCCCCCACCATCAAAGGTGAGTTTGGACAAGCAAGAGACTGTCTCGTTGGGAACATCAGGTAATGAGAAGTGGAAAG
The DNA here is from genome assembly GCA_032191745.1 of Picea mariana. Classification (NCBI taxonomy): domain Eukaryota; kingdom Viridiplantae; phylum Streptophyta; class Pinopsida; order Pinales; family Pinaceae; genus Picea; species Picea mariana. The sequence continues at coordinate 41,819 of JASDQU010751692.1, forward strand.
AATGTTCCAACACAGTGATTTGGGGAGCCATGGGGAAATTAAATACATTTGAAATAAAGGCACCTACAAGGCCAGCTTGTCAGTCGACCCTCCTTCTAGTGCCATTTGTTGATGGGAAAATTTGACAGGCCATCAACTGGAAGAATAGATCTGGTCTGGGGTTGTCTAAATAACCTAAGACGTTTGGTGTAACCTACTTTGACGGGTTTAATGGCTCCGTTAGCCAATCTAGGGTCCTAAAATAAAGAAATAAACTAACTAATGCTAAGACTATAATAATATATATACTTTAATCTAATTATTTACAAATACATTCAACAAAAAGATAAATATGAACATGCCATTTATGTACAGAGTAATTACAAATTGCAAGTTTTTGGTGAATTCCTTGCAAAATCAAAGTTTGGTAACTGTTTGCAAAAGTACATAAAGAAAACACATTTTTTATATTTTCAGTTTTCTAATAATAAATCTAAGAACTTAAATTTAATATGTTATGAAACAAGGATAGAGTGATGGTCAAAGCCAATCTAAAAATTTCTTGTTTCACTGATAGACAAACTAATAACAAAAACTAAATAGAAATAAATCTAACCTTAAATAAGTTTTATAACATGTCTGTGCCTATGTGCGATCCAGAACTCCTGCTGTCCTTCCTGTAAGAAAAATCTATGTCAGGTTTGTACAAATGCCTCCCGAGCAAACTCCAGGATTTTATTGGCAGCCAAAATATGAGAATAACATAATAGACATGTATACACAATGATATTATAATTATGAATGATTACAATAACATAAATCTTAATGTAAAACATTCATTTTATCAATCAACTAAACATCATGCGTAAATCATGATATTAAAATGGATATCACGATCACAGTGATAATTTGTGAAACAACAATATTATGAACAACATTTAAAACATGAATAAAATGGAACATCATATGTCATTGAGACTAAAGCTATACGACGCATTACTATTCCAAAATAAGAGAGACAAAACATAAATGAGATAGCATTCACATTGGTCTAAAGCCGAAATTCTATAAGTTGTTCCATTAAGTTCTGAAGATTATTTGTCAATAATCTGTTCCAGGCCAAGCTCRTATTACTTACAAAATGAACAGTATTTAAAGTGATTTGAAATCACATCCTCCTATCTCATAGGATAGGATAGGATTTCATAAAATAAAAAGTATTACAAAAATAGAGGGCTAACAACCACTTATAACAGAGTTGTTTCTAGTAAAAAATTGATAAAAGTTTTTGCAAAACAGAAAGAAAAGAAACTACTAATTCACTTAGATGCATAATCGAATTTGTTTCTCCCCAAATAATCAACAACATAATTGCATACTTCTTGAAAAGAAAAAACAAATTTAATAAATTAGAAAATCATTCACAACCAATTTCTAATTTTTATTTACAAAGAGACTTGGCTACAGAATCTTCGATTCTGTAGCCAGTCTTAGTTTAACAATAAAATAAAATTCCAAATCAAATTATTTCTAAAATAGATAACATGCATCAAACAAGAGGAGAAACTGTTATACCATTTAGAAATTCACTAAAGATGGGTCATGTAGCTAGAATTAATTATCGCTTTGACACTGGTTGCGTTTTTGATCACTATGTTCCATGACCTCTTAATGTGTTTAGATTTCCTCTCTGTGTTCATTTTGAGGTCAATATTTTCTTGTCTCAGTGATTCAATTTGAGCCGTGAGTGTTTTAATCTGAGCTTGAAGAATGGGTATGTCAGTATAATACCGTTTGATCCAGTGGAAACAAACATCACACTATACAGGAGGAACAACCTGTCGATGGAGTGTACAACCAAACATGGTTGTATCAACCTTACCTATTATTTTCCCTTGACCAAGCCCAATACCAAAGAACCCCTCCTCACCTTTGAGACATGGTGGAAAATTCATTACAAAGTCGTGGGGTTTAGTAGGAACAAATCCTTAATGATTCGGGTCTTCTAAAGCCAACAAATCTTCTATTTCAGAGTCCAAGACCTCATTGACCTCGATCGGACCGATCGAGCTCAAATGAGCCTCGTTTCGATTCCTCAATTTTCTTTAAATAATATGACCTACTCTTTTGTTCTGGAACCCTAAGGCTGTGCATTTTTGCTTTGCTTGTTTGCAAGGTTTTTTGACATCAAGATTTATAATGACGTTCTGGATAGCATCAATTTTAGGCATAAGAGGTTCACTTACCTCTAATTCAACAATATTTTTCTCATCTGAAGACTGACTTAGCATTGCCTTGTCTAGAGGGTTTCTATTAAGAGATTCTGGTTCATTTATTGGAATGTCAGGATATGTTTTAATTTGTGGCTCACCCAAATTAGGGTTTTCTATAGGAACGGTCGTAGAAAAACCATTTATTATCAAAAACCCATCCCAACAATCGCCCATGCTTGACAAGTGATGAATCAACATAATTTTAATCAAGCCATGATGGAATAGACTAGATTCAACACTCTGTCTCTTATATATTTTGGCCATTTTATACAGGCTTCTCCATAGATAAAAAGACATGTTTAATTGAAAACCAATGAAATGCATGAGTAATCGTATATGATAGAGGAAGACTAAACCATAACAACCCTCACAAGTCACGAATTGTTTGAGAATCAACAAAAGGCCATGCCACCTAGGTGTTGGGACTCAGAAATGTCGTATTTTCATCCACCTTTTCCTTCACTATTCCTTACATTTCATCGCCCAATTAAACCTTCGTCATACCCTTTTCATAAATACATTTGGGTTTCACATTATTATTTTCCACTTTATTCATTTTAGTATTAAAAGTGAATTTATGATTAAATATTAGAAAATATACATGTTTTCATATATATCTCAATTATGTGTG
>JASDQU010751693.1:0-15682 GCA_032191745.1 Picea mariana
AGGTCCTTCCTTTATTATTATCTAGCAAATGAAGGGATACAACCTACAACAAAACCCGCTGTAACTTCCTCTTCTTTCTCTCACAGTCTCCTCTCTCAGAATACAATATTCACCATCAACCCTAGCCGCGATACATTTCCCTCATAAAAGAGGGTTTCCTTCTAGGGAAAAAAACCCTAACCTAATCTCTACCATTAGATATGTGACCTTATAATGAACGGTCCAGATTTACAATGAAATTACAATATACTTTTACAAGGTAATTTTTTCTTCAGGGGCTTTGCCCCCGAACCCCCACTGGGGGCCTGCTTGCCCCCAGACCGCCTAGCCGGGGGGATAGCCCCCCCGGACCCTGCAGAGGGGGTACCCCCCCTTTGCACTCCCCCGCGTGGAAGAGTGTACATACTTCTGGGGTGTAAATACTTCATGGGGTATAAACACGGCTGAAAGCAAGGACCTCTGAATCAAGAAGATAATCAGGCTCCACAACCAACAGTGTCCCTGGATTCTACTAAGTTGCCAGTTCTGCTGTAGGTCAAGGACTAATTCATATACAGGGATTGCTCCCTCTAAGTCTCATAACATGTCTGCCTTTCTGTCATATGAAAATTGGCTCCCTCTGAACCTATACAAACTTTTGATTCTGTTATGGTGTTCATATCATTTCAAGATGTTCTTGGTATCAATACCAAGTTCAATATGTAAAGCTGAGTCAGACTTCAGAGCTCCTATGCCAATGGCTCACTTTCAGTGAAAAAAGGAATAGAGTTCTCAAAAACAAAAAAATACCCCAACTGTCAAGGTAAATTGTTGGACTCTTTAACCAAGGAAATAGCCCAAGGTTACATGTTGTCTTTCATAAAAGACCAACAGACACTTGGGTTTCCAACCAGGGAAAAAGACTTAGCTTACATCAAAATAAGTACAACTCCCTTGGTCATATAACAAAAAATACACAAGAGATTCTGACAGTATTCCATTGAGACATGGATATATAAAGTTGACAGGAAAGTAAACATATCTCTCTTGTGTTATTTGTAGTCACAAAAAATATCCATGAAATTTGTTTAGGCTTTAAGACATACTTGAACTTTACTTTGATACAAATCTGTTAGTTCAAGTAATTCCAATATACTTAAGTGGTTATCCTATGGATAAAGCAAAATTCATCTATATGCAAAACAATACATCTTAAAAAATGAGGCCAAAAACCATATTGACAAATTATGTTCTTACAAAAGTCGGCCCACACATGTTTTTCCTCAAAGCCAAGTACCAATGTTGTTTCCAAGTTTCCACCACTCATGTATTGTGGTTAACTTTAAGGCTTGTGTACTCTTTGTAGTACAAAAAATATTAAGTGCATAAGGTGCTATCATTTACTAAGGTTACATAGTTTAAAAATCCTTTACCAGTAGTTTTGTTAAACCCATTGTATTTTACCAAAAGCTTATCAAATGAAAGTTGAGCACTTACCAAGTATTAGTAGCAATAATATTATAAAAGCCTTAAACCTATCACATATCATCTTAACATGATGGTTGCATTTCCAAGCATCTGTATCAGACCTTGGAATAACACGACCTAACTCAGTAGTGAGAGAGAGGCAAAGAGTTTATCATTTAATTTTCAGTAAACTAGAGGATTTACTAAGAGTCCCTTCTAGAGATAATGGACCCTAGCCTCTATATTTTCCTAACAAGGAAAACTCTCCCAACTCGCATTGGTCACTCCACCAAAGATCCAAATAGGTATTCTTTGGCACCCAAACTTGCATCTCACAAGTGTACAAGACAATAAAAAAGAAGGTTTTTCATGTCAATTAGTCAAAATAAAGAAGTAATGAATATCTTCTTGTCATAGGGGTAGTTCCAGCAGAGAGAAACATGGTGTGGTAAACGGGATTTGTTAAAATAGAGGTCAAACTAGAGAACTCGGCTCAAGTTATGCCCACCTTCAAGGAGGGTTATGCACCAACAAAATACTTGATTGAGGATCAAGTCGCCCCAGAACTTTTCTGGGGTCTTATCCACCAAGGTCCAAGACCAAGGATCAACCCATGCCCCAAGCATGGGTACCCTGGACATTTCCAGGGGCCCTAGACATATCTAGGGGCTCTAACTGCTTGGTCCTAGACCAAGAACCCCAGTCATATACTAGGGGCCCTCTCAGGGGTCTTACTGCTTGGTACTAGACCAAGAACCCCAGTCATCTACTGGGGGCCCTCTCAGGGGTCTTATCCACCAAGGTACAAGACCAAGGATCAACCCATGCCCCAGGCATGGGTACCCTGGACATTTCCAGGGGCCCTAGACATATCTAGGGGATTTAGCTATTTGGTCCTAGACCAAGAACCCCAGTCATATACTGGGGGCCCTTACAAGGGTCTTTTTCCATGGCACTGACTGTTTGGTCCCAGACCAAGAAACACCAGGGGTGCACTTGGGGGCCCTAGATCTCAGCTAGGTTCTTTGCCATCCTCCCGGAGAATGGCTCTTGCAGCTGCTATAAATTTAACGGGCGAGATTGGCTTCAACACCTACTTCTCCATGGCTGGAGGAAATGCCACACTCCCTGCAATGGAGATGACTAAGTGGTGTGACACCAACTATCACTACATTGTTCCAGAGTCGGGCCCGGAGATCAAATTTGCTTACTCTTCACACAGGGTCGTGGTAGAATACAAGGAGGCTAAGGAGCTAGGAATCGACACTGTGCCCGTGATTTTTAGACCTGTGTCATACTTGTTAGATTCATAATGAAGAAAACAATAGAAATAACTGAAACAATCAAGAAATCATGATGAACAAAGAAAAATAGAATATTGGCAGAAAATGTATACTTTATCATCATTATTGAGAAAGAAAATAATAATGTACATATACGTACATATATAATACAAATATACCATAACTATCATGAAACTGTATAACACTTAGGTAAACTAACGAACTATGATTAGAGTTTTAACATCCCCTTAATCATAAGTTTGTTCTTGCCTAAAGAACTGCCACTACTTGACAACTAGTAATGTGTCAAGAAATATTCATAGGGCTTAAGATACTCTCTGAACTCTACAAAATTGGAGAAGTTGATGTCTTCTACTAAATTTGTGGTTTAAGGGTGACTACAAACTCATTTGATGGTTTCGAGATGACCACAAACCAATCTGGTGGTTTCGGGATGACCACAAACCGAATGTCTAGCAGAAGATGATGTCTTCTACTAAATGGCATCGTTTTAAGTTGACTATAAACTAACCAGAGCTCGAGGCTCAAAATTTTGAATGTAACATGCAAAACTTCATGTATTTTTCTTAATTGGTGGTTTTAAGCTGACCACAAACTATCAAGAACAATATGTTCAGGAACAAGACTGCATACCAAGAACTAGGTTGCATACTTGATCATCTGTTCATAGGCTCTAAATCAAACTTGGAACCTGACTGAAAACTTTAGATTTCCCCCCCGTCATGGACAAGTGGTTCAAATTCCCTTGACCGTCATTCACAAGTATGGCCAAGAATATAGCAAACATTTGTATAAGCTATTGGATCAATGTGTACGCTTGCACAATGCATACACGAATGGAGATTGAAACATTGATCTGTCATCTTATCATTATCAAATTCATTGACTTCATTGGTCTGATCATTATCAACTTCATTGACTTCACTGATTTTGTTGTGAGCAGACTGCATGCTTATTTCCTATTTGATCATTTGTTCACATACTTTGGTCCCTCTATCTGAGATTACTATCTCATATTCCCCCCCCCTTAATCGAAGATTCAATGTCTCTGATACACCATCAAGCTACCATCATATTTCCCCCCCTTTGCGAAATTAAGTTTCGCGCTATTTGTAAGCTCGCTATGGGCCTCAACCATGGATCTGACATTCTTCAGAATTGATGGTCTGTCGAGCTACTCCTTTCCTGCCTCTGTTATATTTGTCTATATGTCGTTGATTATAGCCCGGTCCCCAAAACTATCATACTTCCACAGTGATATAACATTTCTCTAAATTTCCGAAATTTGGATCTTGATCTGAAAATTGTTATGGTGATAACAGGCCTATGCACATGGGTCGTGTACTTCCCCCAAGCTATCAAGGATATCTCAAAACGGGTATGCATTGAGGGTAGAAATTTCTGATAAATGCTGAGAACAAGAAAACCCTTCTCAACCACGAATTGTGCCATATCAACATGGTGCTATCTACCAAGTCTATCATCTTCATGTGCAGCTCCAAATTCTTTGAAAAGAACTCTTTGAAGGGGTCAAAAGAGGAAATACAGTTCGCACTTCTTACAACAGTAAATTCTTTGAAAATAACTCTCACAAAAATGTCAAAACTAGGTCTAAGAGTTTCAATGCTTTCTCATCTTAACTTGAGATTTTCCATTTCCAAATCACACTATAACCACCTAATTAGAACATGCACCATGAAAAGTAGACTGTCTCATGATTGGTTTCTGATTTATGTTTGGAAAAAGAGAGAAGGTTCACTTAGGCACTTCCAGAACTCAATAAGCATAGCTCTTGGTAGGGTATTATGAGTTAACAATCAGAATGCAAACAATGGAAGTAATGTTGTCATGTAGATCTGAAGTGTTGCACCAATTATACCTTATCCAACTAAAATAAATAGTAGGCAAGAGTCACAAAAGTAAACTATTTGTTGGTGGAATAAATATGATTATGAAAGGTTTGATGAATGAAGGATGCAACCTAGATTCGTTCGCTTTACTGTCAATGTTTTTTGGTATAGGTGGGTTGTAGATATGCTCTATTACTCTTGTTAATGATTACACAGGAAAACAAAAAGAGCGGCTTTGTCATCAAAAAGATATTTTTTTTTAATTTAACACGCGATTAGATGATATCATTTAGGCTATCACAGTGTAGAAATGGCATCCAATCACTAAATTTGAGAGTTGTTACAAAGAACATGAACATATGCACTTGTGAAATTAGTCAAACAGTCTAATATCCGGCCAGAATTAGAACATTCCTTCTACGCTATTGTTTGACAAACCAAATTCATATGTACTTATTATTGATAGTATAATAAATATTATTTTGAAACGACAAACAAGCATGTGGAAGATGGGTTATAGCATCTCTACTTATGGGTGAGAGCTCATAACTTTCCAGCTCCATATAGCGATAAGGATCTTGGCCTTTCGAAATACCAAGTTTGAAATTGGTTGGGGCATAACCTGGGGGTTTCCTGAGGACTGCGCTCATTGCAACTCTGTATCAACGAGATTCCAAAATCATAGAAGACAATGTTTATGCAACTAATTGCAGAAAGTCTTCGAGTGTATTTTGCTTTGAGCGGATCCAAATCTTCCAAGCATATAGTTCCCATATGTTGAACCAACTGGTATTGAGCCTATAATTATGTAGGGGATTTCATTCAATATCTTTGTCAAACTGTTTGAGAGTTAACACATATGCTCAAATTGTTGCTGCTATCATACATATCATATCAAGACTGAGCACTTATTTTGAAATATTAAGCAAAATTTCCTACTGAAACATGGAAATGATATTACCTTTACAAATCTGATTCTAAACTAATCATGTGAATACATACAAAAGGCCATGACAAAAAAAAAAAGAGTTTCATTCCATGTTTTTGTCAAACAGTTTAGAGACATCCAAAAAAAATTAATGTTGTAGATTATGTAACCAGATTTCAAGCTACCTACCACTGCCGATGTATGATATCATGAATTGTGAAGTGGTTCAAATGTACAAAGGCGTAAAAAATTGGAAATTGATTGGTAATATTTGTTTCTACTTCATTTAGGCAGTTCGCATCCCCTTCGGTAAAGAAGCTTCTGATTATCTTCACGGCCACTAGTTGTCTGTTGGTAACAATGCCCCTATACACAGTCCGGAATGCCCCCTGACCAATGATATTGGCCCGACTGAAATTGTGGCCCGGCTATTGATTGTCGCCCCTGCCCGCCCGCCTGTTAGGGAGGGTTGAGAATTTGAAAAGTACCATGGAGAATTTTGTCTCAAGCTTGGATGTTAACTCATCCACTCTGACAGAAGCTTATGCACTCTGTGCCTCAGAACGATTGACCTAGATATGAAAACAGACCAATTAGAATAGTAGGGAATTGGTATCTCCAACAGTGGGGTTATCTGGAAGGAGAGAGTTAGGGTTGAGTCGAAGGAGATGGAGGTTTTACTTGCATGCAGGCATCTTCCTTATCCTAGCGCTGACTGAGCAGAAAATCCCTTTAACCTACACATTGATGCCCACATTGATGGTCAACTTGCGAGAGGCGGATCTACTTGTATTTTTGCATTTTTATCGTTCACTACCTGGTTTTTTAATCGTGGCACCAAAAGTGCGTGGAAGATTTTATTATTGTTTTTTTTTCCTATTTTTAAAAAAATGTTTTAACATGTGTTTTCTTTTTTTAATTTAATTTTGTTATTTTTTTAACTTTGTTATTAAAATATATAATAATTATTTAAAAATGTTGTTTATTTAATTTTTTCAATTGCAGCCATAAAAAATGTTTTATTTGGCATAGTGTTTTAAGAAAAAGAAAAATCTTCCAAAAATCTAATGGTCACATATGCCTTATAAATCGTGGGATGGAACCTTCATACTCTAGTTGCTAATGCTATTCCCATTTCTCTTTGTCCATTTTGTCAATGTTAAATCTCTAGATCCAATAGACATGATATTCCATGAATATTCGGACATTTATAGCTGCAAGAATTATTATTGCATCATTTATCTCCCTCTACAAACTATGTAGTTGTTGGGCCTTAGGGTTGCCCTTAAGAGGTCTAGTTTCAATTTATGAACTAATTTTTTTTGTAACCATTAATTGGTAATTTCTCTTGTTTGAAAGGAAAAATTCAAATTATAAGTATATCAGAAAAAACATAAAGCTTTTTCTTACCTATAAGGCCCACTCTAGCCTCCTCTAACCCCTCCTTCACTTATGGCATTCTCTCTTTGGTATAACCTTTTGGTGCATCCATATGTGTTAATCAATCACCACACCTTGTCCTATATGACCTTGTATTTCTCCATTGGATGCACTGTGACTTGGATATTCCATGTGTGCACTTGCCCCCAAATCTCGATCCTTCTAAACTACAAATCCATCTACTTATGTTCTCTTGTGACCAATTACTAGTATGGTTATTGTACAATGTCCTCTACCTAAGCCTCTAACATATTCAATTTCTACTACCTCGTTGTTTATTCCCAATACTGGTTGCTAGAGTCCTATCATAGTAGTTGTACATAATGCCACTATATCTCAACTCTGGAAGCCCTGCTATTGAGTGATGGGAAATGTTCCTACACCAATGCATGTAGAACTAATGTGTAGCTCAATCCACTAGCTCCACCCTATTGCAATTATGACAATTGATCATCTATTCAGGTGAATATGAACTCGCCCCAATCATACCTCTTTCCTCTCAACCATCCCTTCTCTATTTGGTATGTATCCATTGAAATTTTTCCTATAATTTGGTTCCTTTGGTCAACACCATGCCTTATGGATGAGTGTGACTCCATTTCTACCCATACTAGTCATCCTAATTATGCTAACATTCTTTGGTGGGGAGTTGTCTTGTTGTCGAATGTGCTCTCCTTCACCCCTTCCTTTCCCCTCTTCTAGATTAGTTTACCTCCTAAGAAATATTGTAGTCTTCATACTATCTTTCATATAGGTTAGGTGTATTTATTTATTTCTTAAGCTTCCCAAGCATACACGTAGACAATAGAGTGGAATTGATGAATATTTAATGAAATCACTGCTTACATGACTAACAATACACCTAATTCTCTGGTAGTCCTCACTCTATAATCAACACACTATATATCCAAATAAAGAAAAGGACCGCTTCTTTCATTCATATATATGAGTCAATGACCAACTGCTTCGTTTCATTGATAATGGTAGACAAATGAACCTACTAGCAAAGAAAATGGTCAACAATCTCAATTTAACAACTACACCACACCCGTAACCATACAAACTTGGTTGCACCAAGGATAGCAACTATATATGATACACCAATGCATACTATTAAGGTTATAAATCATGAATCAATATTGTTTCCTTAAGTGGTATCATAACCAAATTCCATGATGCAAATAGATTCTCAAGATCTAAAATCTAGGTCTTCATTGAGAATCATCAAATTGCACTCAAACTAATTTTACAGGTACATCAGTCAATAATTTTAGTTTCAAAATACTATTGACTTTTGGTTGAAGGCTAAAAGTGGAAAGATTGAGGTTTTTTTTAAATACTTAGCAGGGAAAGCATGTGAATTCCCTCTTTTCACTGCATAATTCCCTCCATTTGTTTTGCTAACCATGTTAGAGCATCGGTTTCATCCTTGATTTTTGTGGAGGTTGTCATTAGGGATTTTCTAAAAACACTCCACTCACTTTCTAGGTTCCCTTGTAGGCCCATGTCTAGTTCTATGATCCACCCTATGTCTTTGGGATTTGCAAGGGAACAACATTTGACAAGAGGGAGGGCTTCCTTCTTCTTCTTTCCTTTCCATCAAAACTAAAACACTTGTTTACGATCTTGTTGAGAAAGGCCTTTGAGATGTAGGAAAGGGAGTGCCAATAGACAAGTGTAGATTCCAATACAAATTTCACTATGACCAATCTGCCTCCTAAGGAGATCCATTTATTGTGCCAAGGTTTGATCCTCCTTTATATTTGTTGTAGAGCCACCGTTAGTCTTTCACAATGTAGTTGTTAGGCTTCAACTCAAACCCTGTGTTTAACCCTCTTAAATCTTAACAATTATAACCCATATTCATTATAGACCCTAACCCCCATTCATTATAAACCCTAACCCTAACCCCTAATCCTTAAAACTATTAACATCTATAACCGATTACACCTAATGTGATTAATATATATCATACATTTCTAAATGATATAACCTTTAACCATTTGAACCCCTTTAACCCGTAAGACTTATAACACCTATCATCCCTATCACCTCTAACCCTTATAATGACGAATACCTAACTAACTAGTTGTATAGATGCCTTTCATCTAGAGTTATAGTTGACTTTGAATATTGAATTGAGTTATAGTGTGGTGTAGTGGTTAAATTGAGATTTTTGACCATTTCCTTTTCTAGTAGGTTCATTTGTCTATTATTATCAATGAAGTGAAGACATTGGTCATTGACCCATATCTATGACCCATATCGTCAACAATACCCAATGTATCTTTGACAATTTCTTCCATTTGAACTTGAAGATGGTCCTTCTGATTATAAATGGAAGACGTATTTTCGTCCTTATTCAAATAATCCATAGTTCGTCTCTGCTCAATAGATTTTGGCCAAATATTAGCAGTATCTTGATTGCTTTTGTTCCGATGCCAAACTTTTTAACCATGCCAATGTTTCTTTTCTTCTTCCAGATGCTTGAGTTGAATATATTTGCATGAATTGATTTCCTATGAGCATCATCCGAGGCATTTTTATGACTGTCTAAGCCTTCCATGTGTCTCTAAGTCTCGACTCTTTGGATTTATTGAATGCACGGAAATGCCATACTCTTGACAGGGAATGGGTCCAAAAAATGAATCAATTGAAGGGGAACCGCCTCTTTTTTTTTTACTTTCTTTGCAAAAGAATCATCAATAATACCCAATGTGTCTCTCACAATTTATTCCATTTGAACTTAAAGATGGTCCTTATGATCATAAATGGAAGACATATTTTCGTTCTTATTTAAATCATCCATACTCTGTCTCTGCTCAATATATTTTGAGTAAATCTTATCAGTAGCTTTAATTCTTATGTGTCGTAGCCAACCTTTTTCACCATGCTATTGTTTCTTCATTTCTTCCAGATGCTTGGGTTGAATATCTTTGCATAGATTGATTTGCTATGAGCATCCTTCAAGGCATTTTTATGACTATCTAAGCCTTCCACGTATCTTTGAGTATCGAGTCTCTGGATTTACTGAATGCACATAAATGACATGCTCTTGATAAGGAATTTGTCCAGAAAATGAATCAAATGAAGGGGAATCCCCTATGTTTTTTACTTTCTTTGCAAAAGAGTCATCTACAATACCCAATTTATCTTTGAAAATTTCTTCCCTTTGAACTTGAAGATGATCCTTAAGATCATAAATGGAAGACATACTTTCGTTCTTATTCAAATCATTCATACTCTATCTCTGCTCAATAGATTTTGGGCAAATCTTAGCAGTAGCTTTAATGCTTCCGCATTGAAGCCAAATTGTCTTTGCAAAAGAGTTTCCAACAATACTCAATGTATCTTTGGCAATTTCTTCCATTTGAACTTGGAGATGGTCCTTCTGATTATAAATGGAAGACATATTTTTGTCCTTATTCAAATCATCCATAGTTCATCTCTGCTTAATAGATTTTGGCCAAATCTTAGCAGTATATTTATTGATTTTGTTCCGATGCCAAACTTTTTAACCATGTCATTATTTCTTTTCTTCTTCCAGATGCTTGGGTTGAATATCTTTGCATGAATGGATTTCCTATGAGCATCATTCAAGGAATTTTTAAGACTGTCTAAGCCTTCCACGTATCTCTAAGTCTTGACTCTCTAGATTTATTGAATGCATGGAAATTCCATACTCTTGACAGGGAATGGGTCAAAAAAATGAATCAACTGGAGGGGAACCCCCTCCTTTTTTACTTTCTTTTCAAAACAATCATCAATAATACCCAATGTGTCTCTGACAATTTCTTCCATTTGAACTTGAAGATGGTCCTTCTGATCAGAAATGGAAGACATATTTTCGTTCTTATTTAAATAATCCATACTCTATCTCTGCTCAATAGATTTTGGGTAAATCTTAGCAGTAGCTTTAATGCTTCTGCACCGAAGCCAACATGTCTTTGCAAAAGAGTCATAAAAAATACCCAATGTATCTCTAAAAATTTCTTCCATTTGAACTTGAAGATGGTCCCTCTGATCAGAAATGGAAGACTTATTTTTGTTCTTATTCAAATCATCCATGCTCTGTCTCTGCTCAATAGATTTTGGGCAAATCTAGCAGTAGATTTAATTCTTTAGTGTCGAAGCCAACCTTTTACACCATGTCATCGTTTCTTTGCATGGATTGATTTCCCATGAGCATCATTCAAGGCATTTTTATGACTGTCTAAGCCTTCCACATATCTTTGAGTCTCGAGTCTTTAGATTTACTGAATGCTCAGAAATTCCATGCTCTTGACATGGAATTAGTCTAGAAAATGAATCAACTGAAGGAGAATTCCCTCTGTTTTTTTACTTTCTTTGCAAAAGAGTCATGAAAAATACTCAATGTATCTCTGAAAATTTCTTCCATTTGAACTTGAAGATGGTCCTTCTGAATAGAAATGGAAGAGATATTTTTGTTCTTATTCAAATCATCCATACTCTGTCTTTGCTCAATAGATTTTGGGCAAATCTTAGCAGTAGCTTTAATGATTTTGTGTAGAAGCCAACCTATCACCATTGGTCTAGATTTACTGCATTTATCTGGATCTACAACACTGTTAGATATAGTGACTTTATGGTCATTGGAGCCATCCTAAGTAGATTTTTCAGACAAAAGTACATATAAGCAGTTACCATCAATATCTTGAACCTGTTTGACTTGATCTTCAATGCTTGATTTGCTAGAAAGTTTAGAGGGCTTGTTGAATTGTTTGGTAGAATCTGCCCAACTACCATTCAATGCAAGATTTTTCAATTCAGAGAAAATTATGAAAGTTGTGCCATGAATTCTTTCCCTGCAGTTTTGTCGAAGAGGTTTCTTGCAGAAAGTGTATGGTTCAATGCAAAACCAGATTTGGTAGCCAGAATTTTAGGATCATCTATAGGAATTATATTTGTCGATGGCTTGGGGATTTGAGAACAACTACTCACATTGTGAAATGTTTGCTTTCTATCACCTCTTTTCTCACTACTTACATCAGTTGCAATGGGGCTACTAGTACTGGAAGTACTCAAATTATGAATTGTTTTCTTTGCAACTCCTTTCTTCCCAATATTTACAGGGATGTTTTGCTTGCTAGCTTTTACAACCGTAGATGTTGTATTTTACTTACTCTATAATTTGGGGGTTCTTCCACTAGTTGCTACTGCAAAAACACTACGTGGACGATTGGGATTTTCATTTTCAGAATGTTCACGACATTTGAAAGTTGGCAATTGAATATTGTTTCTATCCAATGGATATGTCTTCTTGACATTTCCTAATGCATTTTCCTTCACCTTCAACTCATACAATGAAGTAACTTAGGTTGATAATGGATCCATATTTTTCCTGCCATTCAAAGCACTTGCAGTCTTGTTTCCCTATGGACTAGTGGTTACAATAGAAGAATAATTCATTAATCTGGATTGTCTCATCTTGGAATTTTTTGTAGTTATCTTGTTGCACATGAAGATGATAGACTTTGTAGAAAGAACCATGTTGATCTAACACAATTCATGCTTGAAAAGGGTTTGCTTGTTTTCATCTTGTATCGTGATTTTTCTCCCCTCAATGCATACCCATTTTGAGATATCCTTGATAGCTTAGGGAAAGTGTATGAACCATGTGCATAGGCCTAAATTTGGGTGATATTTGTACAAGAATAGGACATGTGGTTGTGGGTATGGTTGATCATTGTCTAATTGTAGTAGCTGCATAAATGACATCTCTCAAGATCTATTTTCAGACCTGTAGAAGCAACATTACCAACATCGTAAGGATGCCATCCCTGAGATCACTTTGAGATATTAAAGGTCTTGGGTGACTAATCTTAGAGTTGTTGTGACAACACGTCTTGTCTTAGGGGGACTAATCTCAACTATAGAGAGAAATAAACAACAATGAGATTGTCGATTAGATGGAGATAAAACATCTTGCAAAAATGACTAGAAACTATCAATTGTAGAGAGCAATGCTTCAAATGGAATATTTTGCTCAAGTTTTTAAGGTTTATTTCATTATATATTTTTATTAAAAAAGTTAAATAATTATTAAAAAAATAACAAAATAAAATTATTATATATTTTAATAACAAATAAAATTAAAAAATGGAAAACCAAGTAGTATACACACATCGAGGAAGGGTCGTTACTTTGCAGCTAGGATAAAAATGCAAGTAGATCTGCTTTGCATCAATGCATTGGTTAAAGGGATTTTCTGCTCAGTCAGCGCCAGGATAAGGAGGTTACATGCATGCAAGTAAAACCTCCATCTCCTTCGATTCAACCCTAACTCTCTCCTTCCAGATAACCCCGCTACTGGAGATCCCAATGCCCTACTATTCTAATTGGTCTGTTTGCATATCTAGGTCAATCGTTCTGAGGCATAGAGTGCATAATCTTCCGTCAGATAACCTGACTGCTGGAGATCCCAATGCCCTACTATTCTAATTATTTTGCTTGCATATCTAGGTCAATCGTTCTGAGGCACAGAGTGCATAAGCTTCCGTCAGAGTGGATGAGTTAGCATCCAAGCTCGAGACAACATTATCCATGGTGTTTTTTGGATTCTCAACGGGACAGGTGGGCGAGCGGGCGGGGGCGACGATTCTCCATGGTGTTTTTTGGATTCTCAACAGGCAGGTGGGCGGGCAGGGGCGACGATCAATAGTTGGCCCACAATTTCAGTCGGGCCAATCTCATTGGTCAAGAGGCCTTCCAGACTGTGTATAGGGGCACTCTTATCGACAGACAACTAGTGGCCATGAAGATAATCAGAAGATGCTTTACCAAAAGGGATGTGAAATGCCTAAATGAAGCAGAAACAGAGATTACCAATCGATTTCCATTTTTTTATGTATTTGTACATCTGAACCACTTCACAATTCATGATATCATACATCGGCAATGGTAGGTAGCTTGAAATCTGGTTACATAAGCTACAACATCATTTTTTTTTGGATGTCTCTAAACTGTTTGACAAAAACATGGAATGAAACTCTTTGATTTTTTTGTCATGGCACTTTGTATGTATTCACATGATTAGTTTAGAATCAGATTTGTAAGGGGAATATCGTTTCCATGTTTCAGTAGAAAATTTTCTTTAATATTTCAAAATAAGGGCTCAATCTTGATATGATATGTCTGATAGTAGCAACAATTTGAGCATATATGTTAATTCTCAAATAGTTTGACAAAAGATTGAATGAAATCCCCTACATGATTATAGGCTCAATACCAGTTGGTTCAACATATGTGAACTATACGACTGGAGGATATGGATCCACTCAAACAAGAATTGATGCCCGATCTACGCCTGGGGGATCTGTTACTCGATTTCAATCTCTATCCAAAAATGGAACTATGAGTTGAAGAAGGAAAACTATTTCAGAAACAGATTAAGAAAAGGATTCCCACAATAATGGATTTACACTTCACAAACAACTTTCACTTTAATCCAAACAACTTCTTATAAAACATATTCATAAACCAATTCCAAAACATATTCATAAACCAAAAAACAAGCAAGGTTGTCAAGCATGAATCCTGGTCGACTTCTGCTCCCAAAAAGTTGGTTAAACCAACAGGAGCAAAATACACTCGAAGACTTTCTGCAATTAGTTACATAAACACTGTCTTCTATGATTCTGGAATCTCGATGATATAGAGTTGAAATGAGCGCAGTCCTTAGGAAACCCCCAGGTTATACCCCAACCAGTTTCAAACTTGGTATTTCGAAAGGCCAAGATCCTTCTAACTATATGGAGCTAGAAATTTATGAGCTCTCAACCATAAGTAGAGATGATCTAACCCATCTTCCACATGTTCATTTTTCATTTCAAAATAATATTTATTTTACTAGCAATAATAAGTACATCTGAAGTTGGTTTGTCAAACAATAGCATAGAAGGAATGTTCTAATTCTAGCCGGATATTAGACTTTTTGACTCATTTCACAAATGCATATGTTCATGTTCTTTGTAACAACTCTCAAATTTAGTGATTGAATTCCATTTCTACACCGTGACAGCCTAAATGATATCATCTAGTTGTTTGTTAAATTCAAAATTTTTCTCTTTTTGATGACAAAGCCACTTTTTTCGTTTTCCTGTGTAATCATTAAGAAGAGTAATAGAGCATAGCTACTGTTATCACTCCAAGAAACTCCTTAGGGTTGTAGGCTAAGAATGCTTGGTAACTTAAGAAATTGATAAGAAAAGTATGTGGATCAATGAAATAACTCAAGGGCTTAATGATAAGAAAAACTTATCATGTATCCAAATGAGCCAGTGCTTTTAGAAACCAATAATCAGATACAGTAATTGAAATGGGATATGAAGAACACTATTCTAGATAACCAAGTACATTAACATGAAGGGTCATACAAGATAGTAAGAGATCATTCAATTCAAATTTATGAGCTAAATAAGAAGATGACAGTTCTTAATAGCTAAGCTAAATTGAATCAAATTACAGAGCAATGTAACACATGAGAAAATCTGACAATGGTAGCAAAAGAAGACTGTCATTCATATCAAGATAAGAGTCTTAGTACATATGCCAAATTGTATCCAAAATGGAACCCCCCAGACTCTTAGAAAAGCTAGGCATTTATAGCCTTTTACAATCAGTTTTTAGATCCTAAAACAATGGATCTGATATTCTAAAAATAGAAAGTCAAAACTGATTTACAAAAGATAAGG
>JASDQU010751693.1:15821-37799 GCA_032191745.1 Picea mariana
TTGATGATGTGTGCCAAAAATCCTGAAATTCTACCTTTTAAAATGAGTCCAAATGTGTTTGAACAACCTCTCTCTGACCTTATCTCACAAAAGTAGCATTTAAATCTGACTTGATAATTCACCACCTATCTATTCCAAGAGGTTTCATCTCTTTCTGGCTCGAAAATTTCTGATCGAGGAGAAATTTTGAATATTCTGGTCATTACAGGCTTTCACCAGCTAATTTACCTGAAAATCCACTCCTTAGCTGGTGAAAGGCGGAGCTTTCACCAGCTAACTAGTTATAATTCCGCCTTCTGCGCTGGTGAAAGCGCAGATGTTTTCAAAATCAAATTTCTCAGTCATAGAGAGTCTGTTTTGCATGCTTAAATAGTCGATCGAAATCTACAAATCCTAAGATTTCCAATGGTGCTTTCAAATCTTCATTTGGAGCCCAGGAATCTAGTCAAATTGCCCCTACAAGATTAGGCATTATTCTTTAAAAAATGCCAGTGCATTTTTTATCGCTAACATCTGGCTCCAGCTGGGATGGATACCTCCCTGTGAGGTCTCCAAGAACTTGGAAGACCTTGGGCCTTTAGTATTGGGCCATGGAGTCATTCATCCTTTACAATTCATCATCTGGCTATTTTCCAAAGTTTGTTGTTGTCTTTCCCAATCTTCTTTATCTGTAGCATGTCTGCTTCAAACTCCCCTAGAAATGTTGTTTTCACCTTGACGTGGCATCTATTGTGGTGATATCTTCATTAAGAAGAAAAGTGTTGAACATAGGCAGGATGGTGAGATATGTAACCATGATTTCTGAAAATTCTAGGATAACTTCAAGCTTGAAATAAGAGTATTGCAGGCAGCTTGAGGTCTTTGACTTTTCTTTTTCCAGCAGCTTCAGATACAAAGCATTTTTAGATCCTCTGATGTGTGCAGATAGACTTCCAAGGATCGTAGATGTACTTTGATCATGATAGAATCGAATTTTCTATCTTTGGAAAAAACAACTGATTCTGTGCCCCAAAAATAGGTATCTAATCTGACTTTGACACCTCTTCAAACATCTTTTTTATCAAATCTGGATCTTGAATTTGATGTGTAAATTATGCATCTTTAGAAACTATTTTCAGGATGTTTGGTTGAGAAAAACTTCGATCTGGGAAAAAATACACCTTCGTTGGCCAGTCTCAGGTTTCACTAGCTATTCTGCCTTAAGATTTGCTAGTTAGCTGGTGAAAGCTTTGCCTTTCATCAGCTAACTGGTTATAATTTTGCCTTCTGCACTGGTGAAAGTTCTGTTTTATCTTTGAGAAGAAAATAATGCAGAGCAGCAATGATCCTGCATAGAGTGTTAGGTTCTTCAGCAACTGCTCGATAAAGTGTTGTCGACACTTGATGTTTGAACCTCAGGTGACCTACAATGCTTGATTCAAGAATTGATATGCTAAGCAAGCGAGGAAAAAAACAAATTAGAGATATCGAAATAATTTAAGCAATGACACCACAACTGCAGAGCATACAAAAGGAAATCCAAATGCACAACTGTTGTTATCTATGGCAAGAATTTGATAGTAGTGCAAGAAGGATCTTCTTGCTAGGGCATATGGAAATTTCTTGATCAACTTCTTTGATCATTCCCTCAAGCTCAACAATACCAAATTCCTGGCATATTTGATGAAGCTCATCCGGATTAATTTGCCTGCTTCAGTTGTTGCCGAAATGAAAAGAGGCAAAATGGGATGCTCCTCTCGTTCCATATACTTCTGTAAAAATTGAATTTCTTCCTTTGAATATTCACCCGAGTCAATATCTTTTTGCCTAGTTAAAAACAGAGTATAGTCAAATATAAATGACTGAGCTCCTGTAGATTGCACTGATTGCTTGCTGGCTGTGTAGTCTGGCCCTTGCTAATGTTCTGATCACACTGCAGCTCCATAATTATCAGTGAATCTTTGAGTATCCACCACATTTATCGCACAAATGAAATCAAAAGACCTTTCTATCCAGTGTTTGTTCCTTGGGCGTACTTAGAGCAATGATGCCCTCCTCAAAAGGATGTTCTCTCCCTTTGCTTGATACCTCTAAA
The DNA here is from genome assembly GCA_032191745.1 of Picea mariana. Taxonomy (NCBI): domain Eukaryota; kingdom Viridiplantae; phylum Streptophyta; class Pinopsida; order Pinales; family Pinaceae; genus Picea; species Picea mariana. Next base: position 17,896 of record JASDQU010751693.1, read on the forward strand.
CATGCAACTCTTCACACGATTTGCAGCCTCACGCCTCCACCGGAACATATCTAGCACACAGGCTTCATTCAACCATCCCTGGCTGCAGAACCTATGAATTAACCCTGTAAAAGTGACCACACAGGGAACAAGGCCATTCACTATCATATAATCAATAAAACTAAAAGCCTCTGGAAGCATTTTTTGAAGCAAATGCTCTTGAATCAGAGCATCATATGTGGCAGAACCAAGCACCCAACCTTTCTAAATCACTTGAAAATAAAAAACATTAGCCTGCTGCAAATTCCCCTGCAGAACCATACCAATCAGTTGTGTCAGAATTGTGTGAAACAAGACCCAGTTTATCAAAACCAGACCTACTGTCCACTGAGTAAAATCTCCTTTCTCTATGAGAAACTGCAGTTCGTTTGTTTCTTCGATGCGTAAATTCATATTTCTCATGTAATGAGATATCCACATTTATAAATGAAAGCTTTTTAGTGAATAAAAGATTTTCCGGATTCCCACGCCATCCAAGTTGACGACAAGGCAGACGGTCTTCATTTCGGACGACTAAATCTAGAACCAAGAGCTGGCCAAGAGCTGCAACAGTCTTTTGAGCAGCCTCTTGAGTATTAAATGCAAATGGACTGTCCAACCATGAGAAACCAGGTACATACCCCATAAGTAATAAACAATGACTCAATTCAAGGGCTTCTAGCAATTCAGTGCATGTTGTTGTGCCCACCTCATCTATCTCTGCACTTGCCATATTTCTTGCTTTCTCAGCAGCATCCTTGATACTCTTCCACTTGGAACTAGAATTATGAATAAATCTAGCTCGTGGTGTTTGGAATCTGAAACGTTTAGCAAATTCATAGCCCAAGCGCTCAGATTGAGTGGCCATCCTTGAGGACGAGAACTTCATAACAACTACCCCTTCCTTTCAATAACTAGGGTTTCCTTCAGTAACTTCAAACAGTGCAAAGAAAACAACTCCACCTGAATTAATTGCAACCTCTAAGGGTTTATTCATTTCATCCTCCGAATGTTCCGTGCTACTTGTGTGTTCTGTATGATGCAAAGATATAAGTGTATCCCAAGAAAACTCACTTGATTCAATATCCAATGCCACAACTTTTCCTAACCTTTCCCACAGGGTTGTTTCAGAAGTTGTGACAAGAGATTGAGAATGTGAGGCTGAAGTTTTAGAATCAACTACACTTTCACCATCGTGTGATAAGTCGAACAGCATGTTTGTGGCCTTCAATATTCATGTTGGAAAACCTGAGGGACCAAAACTTCTACTCGATTCACGGGCAGAAGCTAGCCACGTTGCAAGACTAGATGCTGGCACTACCAATATGTTTCCAAACAAAAACAGAACCTGTAAACAAGTTTTGAGCTGATAATTGTTCAAGTATTGATCAAAAAACTAGGATTTAAGCCATCTGATAGTTGAAACGCACACCTGTATGATACGCTTTCTTTCCAAACTAGAGTTTTGACCATCCTTTGCCACTTGAATGAATCTGGAGTTGTAATTGCGCGTTTTGTATGAGGGATTTTCGGGCTATTTGATCTAATAACCAATACCCGGACTTGATGCATGAACTAATGAAACATTAATTATATTCCAGCTCAAATATGTCATCACAACATTCTCTCCATAGATAGCTTTTGCATACTCCCTGTGGCCATTTTAAACGATCATTAAACTCTTGTTATCACCACCACCTACAATATACCAATTTTCACCAATCGTGACACCTGCATGCCTAGCTCGGGGGGTGGGCAAAGTGCCTTGCATTTTTGGCCATGACCATTCCATACTCTGCTAGTCAAGGACATGAAGATCATTGAAACAGGTGGAATGAGAGCCGCCACCAAAAATCAAAAGATACCAATTTGCGTGTACTGTAGCAGTGTGATCAGACCATGGTGATGGAGGCATACCCACAACTTCTATAGCATCCCAAGTCATTGTTTCCAAGTCGAATCTGCCAAGTACTCCATCTCGGGATCTGCCTGCAACCACAGTAACAGAGATTCTAATCCTGTTCGTGAGTCTAAAGTTGCTGCAATTTCTCCATTAAATATGGTCTGGTTCCTTTCTATTTCCAGGATATATGGCTGTATGTTTGCAGATCTATCAACTTGATGTAGCTGCTGTGATCTACACTATTTACTTGAAGAACGAAAAATCCTGAGAGCATATCTAGTTATTCAGGAGTAATAGCATTTTAACTAGATGTGGTAGTCGGCCTTTAAAACCCCATATCCACCATACCTGCAGAGCTATAATATTTGGCACATTCACCAGCGCATAAAGATTCCAACCACGACGATCTGAACTTTCCCTTTGACAACTGTAGTTTCATCTTGTGCATTTGGTTTTAGAGCTGGGCTTTGTATTGAATGCACTTGACATGCAAATTGATAGACTTTGATTGACTTGATTGTGATATGGCTCAGATTTGTTATAGCTTAGACTTAGCAAAATTTTTGGAATGCAGGTCAGAGCAATCAATGGAAGCTTGGTCTACAGATATTTGGAGACAAAACACTGGCCAAAAATATTTATAAATGGGCATATTGAATGGAACTTTGAGGAGATACTCCGAAAATACAAGTGCATTTTTATGACTGATCCTGTACGACTGCTCCTCTGCAAACTTGTAACCTGTCGGTAATCTGCTCTGATTATTTATGAGCTCAACAAATGAAAACATCTAGTTGTTCGTATGGTGAACTTATTCTTTTACCTATTCCTACACTAACACTTTGCACTGCTTCTTAATCAAGTAAACTCATGCTTCCAATGAAGCCATGTAAGAAATTTATTTGCTGAAAAAATTCTTGATCTTAATCCCAAAAATAAAAGAATACGTAGCCCACAGAGATGTGTTCCGAAAAAATGACAGAAACAACCTTCATCTGACAAGAGTATCCTGATCTTTATACTGCTCAATGATTCTAGAAAATCAGCAATAGGATCAATAAAATAGTAAAGGAATACCTCTGCAAGCTTCTATTATGACTGTAAACGAAAATGATGTGGCTGGCTCTCCTCCTTGATCTCAATGATGTATGTGAACTGCTCAACCTTTTTTGGAGAAAAATGCAAGCTCAACAGCTGATCTGAACCTTTCTGCTCTCCTGCACCATACCTCTGTAATCTGATTTCATCAAGATGATATGTTGTCTTGACACAATAAACAATTTCCTTTCCAATAATCATATCTTTGTGGGATATATCAAGACTAGAAAGATCTTCAACAGATTCATGACAAGCATCAATAACAACATGCACATTCTTTTGATCATCTCTCTACTGAAAAGAAGAGCTAGATGAAATTTGAATAAAACATAAGTCTTCACAAACCTTAACATTTCCATTCTCATCACCGTATTGGTCCAATATAGGAGGATCAATATAAGATCCTAATGATAGAGATGAAGTTTCTTGAATAGCAGGATCAATAATAACATCATGAAACAGATCTGGAAAAACCTCACCTTGTTCCTCATCATAATTTGAAATAGAATATTCATAAGGAGAAAGAAGATCTTTATGGTGTTCAAACTGAATATTAGGCAGTCCCTGCAAATCTTGTTCCTAATGGTTATTGAAATTTCCCTTGGTCTGCAAATCTGGAAGATGTGGGCTGCCCTCAACATCTATAGTTGCTCCAATACTTTCACCTGTTGAACTTTCAATCTGCTCATCATCTTTCAATTTTTCAAAGGAGGCAATATGATCTTGATAGCAATCTAAGATAGTGGATGTATTTGGTGTACTGTTTAAAGCATCTATACTATGGCCATCATCCTGTAGATCATCAATATCTTGGTCATGATGAGAAGCATCTTTTGCTGTAGCATATTTCACATAACTATCTGATTTCTTATTCAACAAATTGAAATCATGACAGCATTCAGGATAGAGAAGGTCATCTGAAAAATGGTCTTTACAAAACACATGGAAGGCAGCATGAAAATCAGCCAAAGAGTAGACACTTGCACTTGGAAGAGATCGACACCAGTCAAGAGCAATCCCTTCTAATGAAAATTTGAACAGCTTAATTTGAACATCCTCATGTATAATTTCAAGTCGGTCAATAAAGTCATGGAAATCCAGCAAATGTTAAGCTATTACTTCCCACTTCTCTCCACAAAATCTGGGGATACTACGTTCCCATTCATCTCTAGTAGGTACTGGATGAGGGTAACTAGAAATACTTGAGAAATTGCAGAATGCATACCTCTTTGTTAAGATCTGATTCATTTATATACCAGTGGAGTCGCCAACAGATCCGTCCTTCATGGAGTCCCCACTGAATTCTTCCTTCATGGTGTCGCTAGATAGATGATTACAACCAAAATAGTGTCCATGATTTGTCTATCATCAAAGCTAGATCTTGTGTCGTCTCCCAAGGAAGTTGAGCTTCGATCTCCTCTCCCCAGCAATGGCACCAATTTGTTATCACTCCAAGAAACTCCTTAGGGTTGTAGGCTAAGAATGCTTGGTAACTTAAGAAATTGATAAGCAAAGTATGTGGATCAATGGGATAACTCAAGGGATTAATGAGAAGAACAACGTATCATGCATCCAAATGAGCCAGTGCTTTTACAAACCAATAATCAGATACAATAATTGAAATGGGATATGAAGAACACTATTCTAGATAACCAAGTACATTAACATGCAGGGTCATACAATATAGTAAGAGATCATTCAATTCAAATTTATGAGCTAAATAAGAAGCTGGCAGTTCTTAATAGCTGAGCTAAATTGAATCAAATTAGAGAGCAATGTAACACATGAGAAAATCTGACAATGGTAGCAAAAGAAGACTGTCATTCATATCAAGATAAGAGTCTTAGTACATATGCCAAATTGTATCCAAAATGGAACCCCCCAGACTCTTAGAAAAGCTAGGCATTTATAGCCTTTTACAATCAGTTTTCAGATCCTAAAACAATGGATCTGATATTCTAAAAATAGAAATTCAAAACTGATTTACAAAAGATAAGGAGAGATCCTCAAGATGAGGTCAATCTCTATCTTTTGGTCTTCAAACATTGGTTTAAAGTTGATGAAGTGTAGCCTAGCCTTCCAAGGCTCTTTGATCTGTTCCTCTGAAAGTGGAATTCGAATTTGATGATGTGTTCCAAAAATCCTGAAATTCTACCTTTTAAAATGAGTCCAAATGTGTTTGAACAACCTCTCTCTGACCTTATCTCACAAAAGTAGCATTTAAATCTGACTTGATAATTCACCACCTATCTATTCCAAGAGCTTTCATCTCTTTCTGGCTCAAAAATTTCTGATTTGGGTGAAATTTCGAGTATTCTGGTCATTATAGGCTTTCACCAGCTAATTTACCTGAAAATCCACTCCTTAGCTGGTGAAAGGCGGAGCTTTCACCAGCTAACTAGTTATAATTTTGCCTTCTGCGCTGGTGAAAGCGCAGATTTTTTCAAAATCAAATTTCTCAGTCATAGAGAGTCCGTTTTGCATGCTTAAATAGTTGATCAACATCTACAAATCCGAAGCTTTCCAATGGTGCTTTAAAATATTCATTTGGAGTCTGAGAAGCTAGTCAAATTTCCCCTACAATATTAGGCATTATTCTTTAAAAAATGCCAGTGCATTTTTTATCGCTAACAACTACAACACACCTGTACCAAAAACCATTCACAGTAAAACTAATGAATCCGGGTTACATCCTTCATTCATGGAGCCTTTCATAATCATATTTATTCCACCAACAAACAATTTACTTTTGTGACTCTGGCCTACTATTTATTTCAATTGGATAAGGTATAATTGGTGGAACACTTCATATCTACATGACAACATTACTTCCATTGTTTTCATCCTGATTGTTAACTCATAATAGCCTATCAAGAGCTTTGTTTATTGAGTTCAAGAAGTGCCTAAGTGAACCTTCTCTCTTTGTACAAACATAAATCAGAAACCAATCACGAGACAATCTACTTGGCATGGTGCATGTTCTAATTAGGTGGTTATAGTGTGATTTGGAAATGACAAATCTCAAGTTAAGACGAGAAAGCATTCAATCTTTTAGACCTAGTTTTGACATTTCTATAAGAGTTATTTTCAAAGAATTTGGTGCTGCAAGAAGTGCGGACTGTATTTCCTCTTTTGACCCCTTCAAAGGGTTATTTTCAAATAATTTGGAGCTACACATGAAGATGATATACTTGGTAGATAGCACCACATTGATCTCACACAATTCGTGCTTGAGAAGGGTTTTCTTGTTCTTAGTGTGAATCATAAATTTTCTACCCTCAATGCATACCCATTTTGATATATCCTTGATAGATTGGGGAAAGTGTACGACCCATGTGGATAAGCCTAAATTTGGGTGATATTTGTACAAGAATAGGATGTGTGGTTATGGGTATGGTTGATCACTGTCTAATTGCAGCAGCTGCAAAAATGGCATCTCTCAAGGTGTATTTTCAGACCTGTAGAAGGAACATTACCAGCATCGTAAAGATGCCATCCCTGAGATCACTCTGAGATATCAAAGGTCTTAGGGGGACTAATTTGAGAGCTGTTGTGACAACATTCCTTTGTCTTCTGACCACACAAGGTCACAACAAAACCATGAATTACAGAGAACAACAATGGGTTAATTTTTCGATGCCAAACTCTCAACCACATATCCCATACTTAATACAACAACATACCAATGATGAACTATTATTTCGATGAGCACCCAATGAATCTAGAAATGATAGTATTGAGCTAACATAATACTTGCAAAGTATACAATAACAAGAAGGAAACATAATCTCAACGACTTGGAAATTTTGAAGTAGAAGTTTGATTCACATCTATCAACAATATCTGTGAGAGTATTAGTAAACTGTGGAAGAAACAAAACATCAAGATATTTTAAAATAAGCATGTTACCAACATCTACGCATTTAATGGAAGCACAGACTCAATTATTCAATGGTGATTTTGATGGACGCAAAAATATCCATTGACAAAAATTATCCACACGAGTACTCCATGTTGATAAGATAGGTCAATGACAATCGTAATATTCAACAACAAATATATTTGCATTTCCAAAACAGGTTTTCTTAAATATGCATACATTTGTTGCAAAGTTTATAGGTAAAATTTTCACATCTGGAAACTAGAACTTCGATTATGCTTAATGGAAAGAAGTCTCTTGAAAATTGTCAAACTGTGTATAGAAAAACAACAAAGGATAAACAAAGTATTTGAATGGAAAATTAAGTGTAATGGGGAAAAGCCTCTTATTAGGTTCCCTATCAAATACCCATGCTCATCATCTGGATCAAATAAAGTCTGGTAAAGAGCTCTTGGATTCCTTAGAAACATTGGTTGGTAGGAAGGAATATAACACAATTTTTTTTGTTAACAGAGCTCTTTGATCTAAAAATGTCAAATAACTAAAATATGTTGGAGCACAAACAATTTGAGGTCAATTTGAGATCATTGTTATCATAGTTAGGAAAATTTTGAGTCAATTAGAGGATGAATATGTAACTTACGATGTACTGTTAAAAGGTTTTCCCCTAAATATAGTGTATTATTTACATTTAGGCAAATATTGAACACAGTTTAGAATTTGTTATTTCAAATGTCATCGTGGAGGAAAAATCGACTATTGAAGATGATGAAATAGAAGATCATGTTTTTCTTCCTCTGAAAATGTAGAACAAACAATAAAAGTACTGAAGAATTGGCTAGCACAATTAATGAAAGGGCACGTTATTATTGTGGAAAGTCAAGGCATGTTGCTTGGAATTGCAGACTTCATATTGTTGAGTTTTAGTTAAAAGGGAGACAACAAAAGATGAAAATAGTATCATCATCCATGATATTGAGGTAGAATAGGTTGGTGTTTACAATGGTGATGACTAGTTGTTTTGATTGGCTTCTTAAATGGTAGTTTCTTAAATACAATCTTTTGACACAAGTAACTTCAAAAGGAATTTCTTAGCATGCATAATTGTCTAACTGAATACCATTTTCATCGCTAGGGTGATGGCTCCCTAATGGAGCACCAGAGGATAGTTCAAGATTTGTTGAAGGAGAAGAACATATAAACTTGTGTGCATGGAATAATAAATGCTAGACATAACATGTAACTAGGTCACCTACCTAGTGAACCAACGAGCATCCTGATTGATTACACAAATACCTTGGTGGTTGGAGGTGGACCCATATAGTTATAGTCCTCTCTTGTTAGACTTTTGGAAATTCGATATTAAGGGGATAAAATCTATTTTTCACATCAAAAAGGGTTGTGAGAATACTAACAAGAAAAGTGAACTCATGAATAAAAGTGTTAATAATAATGCAAAGACGCCTCCAATTTTAATAGGTCCACCTTATCAATAATTCTTGTATATCTTTATTATTCCTTTATCTAACATATATGACTATCATCTAGATCCTCTAAATTTATTTGAGAAATTGAATCATGGACAACATCACATTCAAATCGAGATAATGACTTACGAAAATGAGAATGGACTCCCAAGTATAGAGATAAATAGACAACAATAAGCATGACAATTTGATGGAGATTAAACAACTTGCAAAGATGACCAAAGACTCTCAATTGTAGAGAACAATGCTTCAAATGGAATATTTTGCACAAGTTGTTAAGGTTTATTTCATTTACAATATGATAAGGTAGGAGTTTAATCATGATGGAGAGGATGATGTATCCATAGGTTCTCACATTCCAATGCATATGGAATACATGGAACAATTATGTGCTTACTTTTATCATTACATGGACAGAAAAACCATGCTCTGTCCAAGAATAGGGTTATGTCTCAGAGCTCGATACAATTTCAAGTGAGAGTGATCTGAAACAAGGGCACTATGTAGGCTCAACAATCCTTGAGAATGATGAACATCACTGTACAAGTGCAGAAAACCTTGATGATGAAGGCTCTGTTGTGAAAGACTACTTACAGGGCAAGTCATATGATTTTTTACTGGCTCTTTCAAAGGAAGATGAAGAATGGATGTCTAAGAATGAAGAAGTAGAGAATTGGTGTGGCAGGGACAACTCAGATGTGCAAGATAAAGTTGAACAAAACAAGTGTGATGAAGGTGATATTTCTCCTACTGATAATGTTGGGTTAAGAAATCTGGAAAATAATTTGTTGTTTGAGATGCGCTTGTGTAAGAGGGAAAGCTAGCACGTGCTAGCTTTCCCCCACGTTGAATGATGTGTGAGATGAGTTTGTGCTTGTGGAAGAGGGAAAGCTAGCATGTGCTAGCTTTCCCCCACAATGGAATGATGTTTGAGATGCGCTTGTGCTTGTGCAAGAGGGAAAGCTAGCACATGCTAGCTTTCCCCAACGGTGGATTATGTTGTTCGAGATGTTCTTGTGCTTGTGCAATATTGAAAGCTAGTAGGCACTAGCTTTCCACCATGGTGGAATGATATTGTTCAAGATGCACTTCATGTGCTTGTGCAAGAGGGAAATCTAACACGTGCTAGCTTTCCTTAACGGTGGAATGATGTTGTTTGAGATGTGCTTGTGCTTGTGCAAGAGGAAAGTTTAGCATGTGCAATCTTTCCTCCATGCTAGAATGATGGTGTTTGAGATGTGCTTGTGTTTGTGAAAGAGGGAAAGCTAGCACACACTAGCTTTTCCCCACAATGGAATGATGTTATTCAAGATGTGCTTGTGCTTCTGCAAGAATGAAAGTTAACATGCACTAGTTTTACCTCACGGAGGAATGATGTTGTTCGAGATGCATTTGTGCTTGTGCAAGAGAGAAATCTAGCACACGCTATATTTCCCCCACAGTGGAATGATCTTGTTCGAGATGCGTATATGCTTGTGTAATATTTTAAAGATATGCTTGTGCTTGTGCAAGAGGGAAAGCTAGCATGTGCTTGTGTGAGAGGGAAAGCTAGCACGTGCTAGCTTTCCCCAACACTGGAATGATGTTGTTCGAGATGCGCTTGTGCTTGTGCAAGAGGGAAAGCTAGCACACGCTAGCTTTCCCCCATGGTGGAATGATGTTGTTTGAGATGCACTCGTGATTGCACAATAGAGAAAGCTAGCACACACTAGCTTCACCCCAAGGTGGAGTGATGTTATTCGAGATGTGCTTGTGCTAGGGGGAAAGCTAGCACATGCTAGCCTTCCCCCACACTAAATGATGTTGTTTGATATGAGCTTGTGCTTGTGCAAGAGAGAAAACTAGCTCATGTTAGCTTTCCCCCATGGTCGAATGATGTTCAAGATGTGCCTATGCTTATGCAAGAGGAAAAACTAGCATGCAGTAGCTTTCCCCCATAGTGGAATGATGTTGTTCGAGATGTGCTTGTGCTTTTGCAAGAGGGAAAGCCAACATAAAATAGCTTTCCCCCACGTTGGAATGATGTTGTTCAAAATGCACTTGTGCTTGTTAAAGAGGGAAAGCTAGCACATGCTAGATTTCCTTGACGGTGGAATGATGTTGTTCAAGATGAGATTATTCTTGTGTAAGAGGGAAGACTAGCATGTGCAAGCTCCTCCATGCTAAAATGATGTTGTTTGAGATGTGCTTGTTTGTACAAGAGGAAAATCTAGCACGCGCTAGCTTTCCCTTGTAGTGGAATGATGTTGTTCAAGATGCGCTTGTGCTTCTGTAAGATGAAAAGCTATCCTACATTAGTTTTACCCCACAGAGGAATGATGTCGTTCGATATGTTCTTGTGCTTGTGCAAGAGAGAAAGCTAGCATGCACTAGCTTCCACCTACAGCGAAATGATGATGTTTGATAGGCGTATTTGGTTGTGTAAGAGAGAAAGCTAGCATGCGCTAGCTTACCCCCATGGTGGGATGATTTTTGAGATGCGTTGGTGCTTGTGCAGAGGGAAAGCTAGCACACACTATCTTTCTCCTAGGTTGGAGTGATGATGTTCAAGATGCATTTGCGCTTGTGCTTATGAAAGAGGGAAAGCTAGCTTGCGTTATCATTTTCCTACGGTGGAATCATGTTGTTCAAGATGTGCTTGTGCTTGTTCAAGAGGGAAAGATAGCATGCGCTAGCTTTTCCCCACGGTGGGATGATGTTGTCTAAGATGAGCTCGTGTTTGCATATTAGGGAAAGCTAGCATGTGCTAGCTTTCCCCCACGGTGGGATGATGTTGTCCGAGATGAGCTCGTGTTTTCACATTAGGGAAAGCTAGCACACACTAGCTTTCTCCTAGGGTGGGATGATGTTGTCCGAGATGAGATTGTTCTTGTGCAAGAGGGAAAGCTAGCATGCACTAGCTTCCCCCATGGTGGGATGATGTTGTCTGAGATGAGCTTGTGCTTGTGCAAGAGGGCAATCTAGCATGCGCTAGCTTTCCCCACTGGTGGGATGATGTTGTTCGAGATGCACTCCTACTTGTGCAAGAGGGAAAGCTAGCACTCCTAATGGTGGGATGATGTTGTTCGATATGCACTCCTACTAGCGCAAGAGGGAAAGCGAGAATGCACTAACTTTCCACCACGGTGGGATGATATTGTTCGCGATGTGCTCCTGCTTGTGCAAGAGGGAAAGCTAGTGTGTGCTAGCTTTCCCCCATGGACGGATGATGTTGTTCAATATGTGCTCTAGCTTGTGCAAGAGGGAAAGCTAGCATGCGCTATCTTTCCCCCAAGGTGGGATGATGTTTTCTGAAATGTGCTCCTACTTGTGCAAGAGGGAAAGCTAGCACGCGCTATCGTGCTAGCTTTCCCCCACGATGGGATGATGTTTGAGATGTGATCCTGCTTGTTCAAGATGGAATCTAGCATGCACTAGATTTCCCTCATGGTTGGATGATGTTGTTCAATATGTGCTTGTGCTTGTACAAGAGGGAAAACTAGCGAATGCTAGCTTTCCCCCACGGTGGAGTGATGTTGTTCAAGATGCACTTGTGCTTGTGCAAGAGGGAAAGCGAGCATGCGCTAGCTTTTCCCCACGGTGGAATGATGTTTGAGATGCATTTGTGATTGTGCAAGAGGGAAAGCTAGCACGTGCTAGCTTTCCCCCATGGTGGCATGATGTTTTTCGAGATGCACTTGTGCTTGTGCAAGAGGGAAAGCTAGCACGCGCTAGCTTTCTCTCACGGTGGAATGATGTTGTTTGATATGTGCTTGTTCTTTTGCAAGAGGGAAAGCTAGCATGCACTATCTTTCCCCCATGTTAGAATGATGTTGTTTGAGATGTGCTTGTGCTTGTGCAATAGGGAAAGCTGACATGCACTAGATCCCCCCCATGGTGGAATGATGTTGTTCGAGATGCGCTTGTGCAAGAGGGAAAGCTAGCACGTGCTAGCTTTCCCCCACATTGAATGATGTTTGATATGATCTTGTGCTTTTGCAAGAGGGAAAGATAGCATGTGCTAGCTTTCCCCCATGGTGGAATGATGTTTGGGATGTGCCTATGCTTGTGCAAGAGAGATAGCTAGCATGCACTAGTTTTCTGCCATGGTGGAATGATGTTGTTCGAGATGAGTTTATGCTTATGCAAGAGGGAGTGCTAGTAGGTGCAAGCTGTCCCCCACGGTGGAATGATGTTGTTCGAGATGCACTTGTGCTCGTGCAAGAGGGAAAACTAGCATGCACTAGCTTTCCTTGACGGTGGAATGATGTTGTTTGAGATGTGCTTGTTCTTCTGTAAGAGGGAAAGCTAGCACACGCTAGCTTTCCCCCATGGTGGGATGATGTTCGCGATGCGCTTTTGATTGTGCAAGAGGGAAAGCTAGCATGCGCTAGCTTTCCCCAACACTGGAATGATGTTGTTCGAGATGCACTTGTGCTTATGAAAGAGGGAAAGCTATCATGCACTAACTTTCCCCCATGGTGGAATGATGTTGTTCGAGATGCACTTGTGATTTCCCAATAGGGAAAACTAACACACACTAGCTTTCCCCCACATTGAATGATGTTGTTTGAGATGAGCTTGTGCTTGTGCAAGAGGGAAAACTAGCTCGTGTTAGCTTTCCCCCACAGTCGAATGATGTTCGAAATGTGCCTATGCTTATGCAAAAGGGACAACTAGCATGCACTAGCTTTCCCCCACGGTGGAATGATGTTGTTCGAGATGTGCTTGTGCTTTTGCAAGAGGGAAATCCAACATAAACTAGCTTTCCTCCACAGTGGAATGATGTTGTTCGAGATGCAATTATGCTTGTTAAAGAGGGAAAGCTAGCACACGCTAGATTTCCTTGATGGTGGAATGATGTTGTTCAAGATTAGATTATTCTTGTGCAAGAGGGAAGACTAGCATGTGCAAGCTCCTCCATGCTAAAATGATGTTGTTTGAGATGTGCTTGTTTGTACAAGAGGCAAAGATAGCACATGGTAGCTTTCCCCCACAGTGGAATGATGTTGTTCAAGATGCTCTTGTGCTTCTGCAAGATCGAAATCTATCCTGCGCTAGTTTTACCCCACGGAGGAATGATGTTGTTCGAGATGTGCTTGTGCTTGTGCAAGAGAGAAAGCTAGCATGCACTAGCTTCCACCCGCAGTGAAATGATGTTGTTCGATATGCATATATGCTTGTGTAAGAGAGAAAGCTAGCATGCGCTAGCTTACCCCCATGGTGGGATGCTTTTTGAGATGCGTTGGTGCTTGTGCAAGAGGGAAAGCTAACACACGCTAGCTTTCCCCTAGGTTGGATTGATGTTGTTCAATATGCATTTGCACTTGTGCTTATGAAAGAGGGAAATCTAGCTTGCGTTATCGTTTTCCTACGGTGGAATCATGTTGCTCAAGATGTGCTTGTGCTTGTGCAAGAGGGAAAGCTAGCATGCACTAGCTTTCCCCCACGGTGGGATGATGTTGTCTGAGATGAGCTTGTGTTTTCACATTAGGGAAAGCTAGCACATGATAGCTTTCCCCTAGGGTGGGATGATGTTGTCCAAGATGAGCATGTGCTTCTACAAGAGGGAAATCTAGCACACACTAGCTTCCCCCACGGTGGGATAATGTTGTCCGAGATGAACTCATGCTTGTGCAAGAGGGAAATCTAGCATGCTCTAGCTTTCCCCATTGGTGGGATGATGTTGTTCAAGATGCACTCCTACTTGTGCAAGAGGGAAAGATAGAACACCTAATGGTGGGATGATGTTGTTCGAGATACGCTCCTACTTGTGCAAGAGGGAAAGCTAGAATGCACTAACTTTCCCCCATGATGGGACGATATTGTTGGTGATGCGCTCCTGCTTGTGCAAGAGGGAAAGCTAGCGTGTGCTAGATTTCCCCCATGGACGAATGATGTTGTTCAAGATGTGCTCCTACTGGTGCAAGAGGGAAAGCTAGCGTGCGCTAGCTTTCCCCCAAGGTGGGATGATGTTTTTCTAAATGTGCCCCTACTTGTGAAAGAGGGAAAGCTAGCGAAAGCATGTGCTAGCTTTCCCCCACGATGGGATGATGTTTGAGATGTGCTCCTGCTTGTTCAAGATGGAAATCTAGCATGCACTAGATTTCCCTCATGGTTGGATGATGTTGTTCAAGATGTGCTTGTGCTTGTGCAAGAGGGAAAACTAGCGCATGCTAGCTTTCCCCCACGGTGGAGTGATGTTGTTCAAGATGCACTAATGCTTGTGCATGAGGGAAATCTAGAATGCACTAGCTTTCCCCCATGATGGAATGATGTTCAAGATGCATTTGTGCTTTTGCAAGAGGGAAAACTAGCATGTGCTAGCTTTGGTAGCTTCTCCCCATGGTGGCATGGTGTTTTTTGAGATGCACTTGTTCTTGTGCAAGAGGGAAAGCTAGCACGTGCTAGCTTTCTCCCACGGTGGAATGATGTTGTTCGATATGTGCTTGTGCTTTTGCAAGAGGGAAAGCTAGCACGCACTAGCTTTCCCTCATGGTAGAATGATGTTGATTGAGATGCGCTTGTGCTTGTGCAATAGGGAAAGCTGACACGCACTAGCTTCCCCCATGGTGGAATGATGTTGTTCGAGATGCGCTTGTGCAAGAGGGAAAGCTAGCACACACTAGCTTTCCCCAACATTGAATGATGTTTGATATTAGCTTGTGCTTTTGCAAGAGGGAAAACTAGCACATGTTAGATTACCCCCACAGTGGAATGATGTTTGGGATGTTCCTGTGCTTGTGCAGGAGAGAAAGCTAGCATGTGCTATTTTTCTGTCATGATGGAATGATGTTGTTCGAGATGTGCTTATGCTTATGCAAGAGGGAGTGCTAGTAGGCACAACCTTTCCCCCACGGTGGAATGATGTTGTTCGAGATGCACTTGTGCTTGTGCAAGAGGGAAAACTACCACGCACTGGCTTTCCTTAATGATGGAATGATGTTGTTTGATATGTGCTTGTTCTTGTGTAAGAGGGAAAGCTAGCATGCGCCAGCTTTCCCCCATGGTGGGATGATGTTCGAGATGTGCTTGTGCTTGTGCAAGAGGGAAAGCTAGCATGCGCTACATTTTCCCAACATTGGAATGGTGTTGTTCGAGAAGCGCTTGTGCTTGTGAAAGAGGGAAGGCTAGCACGCGCTACCTTTCCCCCATGGTGGAATGATGTTGTTCGAGATGCACTTGTGATTGCACAATAGGGAAAGATAGCACACACTAGCTTCACCCCATGGTGGAATGATGTTATTCGAGATGTGCTTGTGCTAGGGGGAAAGCTAGTACATGCTAGCTTTCCCCCACATTGAATGATGTTGTTTGAGATGAGCTTGTGCTTGTGCAAGAGGGAAAACTAGGTTGTGTTAGCTTTCCCCCATGGTTGAATGATGTTCGATATGTGCCTATGCTTATGCAAGAGGGAAATCTAGCATGCACTAGATTTCCCCCACGATGGAATGATGTTGTTCGAGATGTGCTTGTGCTTTTGCAAGAGGGAAAGCCAACATAAACTAGCTTTCCCCCACGGTCGAATGATGTTGTTTGAGATGCACTTGTGCTTGTTAAAGAGGGAAAGCTAGCACACGCTAGATTTCCTTGACGGTGGAATGATGTTGTTAAAGATGAGATTATTCTTGAGCAAGAGGAAAGGCTAGCATGTGCAAGCTCCTCCATGCTAAAATGATGTTGTTCGAGATGCGCTTGTTTATACAAGATGCAAAGCTAGCACGCACTAGCTTTCCCCCACAGTGGAATGATGTTGTTCAAGATGCGCTTGTGCTTCTGCAAGATGGAAATCTATCCTACGCTAGTTTTACCCCACGGAGGAATGATGTTCTTTGAGATGTGCTTGTGCTTCTGTAAGAGAGGAAGCTAGCATGCACTAGCTTCCACCCATAATGAAATGATGTTGTTCGATATGTGTATATTCTTGTGTAAGAGAGAAAGCTAGCATGCGCTAGCTTACTCCCATGGTGGGATGATTTTCGAGATGCATTGGTGCTTGTGCAAGAGGGAAATCTAGCACGCGTTAGCTTTCCCCTAGGTTGGAGTCATGTTGTTCAAGATGCATTTGCGCTTGTGCTTATGAAAGAGGGAAAGCTAGCTTGTGTTATCATTTTCCTACAGTGGAATCATGTTGTTCAAGATGTGTTTGTGCTTGTGCAAGAGGGAAGGCTAGCATGCACTATCTTTCCCCCATGGTGGGATGATGTTGTCTGAGATGAGCTCGTGTTTGCAATTAGGGAAATATAGCACATGCTAGATTTACCTTAGGGTGGGATGATATTTTCCGATATGAGCTTGTGCTTGTGCAAGAGGGAAAGCTAGAACACACTAGCTTCCCCCATGGTGGGATGATGTTGTCCGAGATGAGCTCGTGCTTATGCAAGATGAAAATCTAGCACGCGCTAGCTTTCCCCACTGGTGGGATGACGTTGTGCGAGATGCACTCCTGCTTGTGCAAGAGGGAAAGCTAGCATGCCTAATGGTGGGATGATGTTGTTTGAGATGCGCTCCTTTCTTGCACAAGAGAGAAAGCTAGAATCCACTAACTTTCCCCCACAGTGGGATGATATTGTTTGCGATGCACTCCTGCTTGTCCAAGAGGGAAAGCTAGTGTGTGCTAGCTTTCCCCAACAGACGGATGATATTGTTCAAGATGCGCTCCTGCTTGTGCAAGAGGGAAAGCTAGCATGTGCTAGATTTCCCCCAAGGTGGGATGATGTTTTTTGAAATGTGCTCCTACTTGTGCAAGAGGGAAAGCTAGCACGTGCTAGCTTTCCCCCACGATGGGATGATGTTTGAGATGTGCTCATGTTTTTTCAAGATGTAAATCTAGCACGCACTATATTTCCCTCATGGTTGGATGATGTTGTTTGAGATGCGCTTGTGCTTGTGTAAGAGGGAAAACTAGAATGCGGTAGCTTTCCCCCATGGTGGCGTGATGTTGTTCAAGATGCACTTGTGCTTGTGCATGAGGGAAAGATAGCATGCGCTAGCTTTCCTGCACGATGGAATGATGTTTGAGATGCATTTGTGTTTGTACAAGAGGGAAAGCTAGCACATGCTAGCTTTGTTGGCTTTCCCCCACGGTGGCATGATGTTTTTTGAGATGCACTTGTGCTTGTACAAGAGGGAAAGCTAGCACATGCTAGCTTTCTCCCATGGTGGAATGATGTTGTTCGATATGTGATTTTGCAAGAGGAAAAGGTAGCTTGCACTAGCTTTGCCCCATGGCAGATTGATGTTGTTTGAGATGCGCTTGTGCTTGTGCAATAGGGAACGCTCACATGCACTAGCTTCCCCCCATGGTGGAATGATGTTGTTCGAGATGTTCTTGTGTAAGAGGGAAAGATAGCATACACTAGCTTTCCCCCACATTGAATGATGTTTGATATGAACTTGTGTTTTTGCAAGAGGGAAATCTAGCACATGTTAGCTTTCCCCCATGGTGGAATGATGTTTGGTATGTGCCTGTTCTTGTGCAAGAGAGAAAGCTAGCATGCACTAGTTTTCTACCATGGTGGAATGATGTTGTTCGAGATGCGCTTATGCTTGTGCAAGAGGGAGTGCTAGTAGGTGCAAGCTTTCCCCCACGGTGGAATGATGTTGTTTGAGATGCACTTGTGCTTGTGCAAGAGGGAAAACTATCACACACTAGCTTTCCTTGATGGTGGAATGATGTTGTTTGAGATGTTCTTGTTCTTGTGCTAGAGGGAAGGCTAACATGTGCAAGTTTTTATCCATGCTAGAATGGTGTTGTTTGAGATGTGCTCGTGTTTATGAAAGAGGGAAAGCTAGCATGCTCTAGCTTTCCCCCCCAGTGGAATTATGTTGTTCAAGTTGTGCTTGTGCTTCTGCAAGATGGAAAGCTAGCATATGCTACTTTTACCCCACAGAGGAATGATGTTGTTTGAGATGCACTTGTGCTTGTGCAATAGAGAAAGCTAGCACACACTAGCTTTACCCCATAGTGGAATGATGTTGTTCAAGATGAGTATATGCTTATGAAAGAGGGAAAACTAGCACGCACTAGCTTTCCCCCATGCTGGGATGATGTTCGAGATGCATTTGTGCTTGGCGTGCTAGTTTTCCCCCACGGTGGAACGATGTTGTTCAATATGCGCTTTTGTTTGTACTTATGCAAGAGTTTTCGATTGTTGTTTGAAATGTGCTTGTGTTCGTGAAAGAAGGAAAACTAGCACACTCTAGCTTTCTTCCACAATGGAATGTTGTTGTTTGAAATGTGCTTGTGCTTGTGCAAGAAGGAAAACTAGCATGCACTAGCTTTCCTCCACAACAGAATGTTTTTTTTTTAAATACACTTGTGCATGTGCAAGAAGGAAAGTTAGCACGCACTAGGTTTCCTCTACCGTGGAGTGATGTTGTTTGAAATGTGCTTGTATTTCCTCCACTGTGGAGTGATGTTGTTCGAAATTTGTCACGCGTTAGCTTTCCCACAGTGTACTGATGTTGTTTGAGATGTGCTTGTGCTTTTGCAAGAGGAAAATATAGCATGCACTAGCTTTCCTCGATGTTGGAGTGATGTTGTTTGAGATGCGCTGGTGCTTTTGCAAGAGGGAAAGCTAGCACTAGCTTTCCCCCACGATGGAATGATGTTGTTCGAGATGAAATTGTGCTTGTGAAGAAGGGAAAGCTAACACATGATAGCTTTCCCCCACGATTGAATAATATTGTTCAAGAAATGTTTTTGCTTGTGCAAGATGGAAATTTAGCACGCGCTAGATTTCCTCCATGGTGGAATGGTGGGATTTGAACCCGGGTGGAGAGGATAACAATTATTTTTTCAATGGCTCGAGCTAGACCCAATCGATTAGTCCAAACCAAGCTACTTCTAGAAATTTTCCATTTATTGCCACAATCTATTCTACAAATATGTTGTTGTTGAAAAAACTTTTGTCCAATATCTTTTATCATGTTGACTTTAAACTAGTATGCATATAAATCTAGCATTGTTCTATTCTTCCTCCCATAACACCATTTTGCTAAGAGGAATATGGAGTTGTAAATTACCTCATTATGCTAGCTTTCTTGCAAAATCACTTGAGGGCTCAAGCTACTTTTCAACCATTGCTTGAAATTGTGGAAAAACATTAAATGCACCAACAATTTTAGAGTAATAAATACAAGTTTTTCTAATAAAACATCAAGGAAAGCTCTAAAAAAATTCATCCCACCAACATATTCTACATATTTAAGACTACAAATATCACTGTGCACTAAATCTAGAACCCCACATTCTAGTGTAGACATTGTGCCTTCTAATTTTCTTGTCAATTGCACAATATTCATGAGTCCAAATTAGAATCATTTTTTTTGGCTCATAATCCCATTTACCATGCTTTTCGTTTTCATTTCTAATAGAGTTTTGGCATTCACACGAATAAACCTCTAATGACACTAGTCCACAAACTATTTTCTATAATAGATGATGCAACTTATAAATTTAACTTTAAAACATATAAATTCCCTTCTTAGGAGCATGTAAATGAACATTCCTTGCTTGGTTCTTCACAATGCCAAT
>JASDQU010751694.1:0-19126 GCA_032191745.1 Picea mariana
TTTATGATCATTATGTACTAAATTATAATTTTCCCTTAAGTATAGAAGAACCCAATCATTGAATGCATCCAAGAGGGTGGGTGTGAGGATTCACATCCCATATTTATCGGAAGCATGGGGTATGAGTATAATTAGTTTTGGGAAGAGTGTAAGTCAAGCAAGTAAGCAAAATATAGTGTTTGTACAGGTAGTTACAACAATTTTAGGATGTCAATGTTTTTACATGAACAACAAGTAGAGAGCATGGAAGAAGATCTTCGAGTTGGAGAAACCATGGAGGGATAATTTTGGAGTTTATTTGGAGAAGAATACTGAAGAGCCATGTTATCAGGCTTGAAGAGTGAACTCATGTGTGAGTTTCACTGTAACAACAAGTGATTGTTCTTATTTTTCCTGGTAGTTTTCCTAGCAGTGATCTCCCTTGAGTTTCCCAATAGTGATATTCCTAGTTACTTGTGCCAGAGATACCCTGATAAACAAATGGGATGCCCAATGGATTGAGAACAATGAATGGGTACATTCCTTGGGTTGGTAATTTGAGAGGAAAAGAGTTGGTGGAAAATCATGATAGTGGTTTGTGGGATTTTCTAAGATGGGAGCACCTTTTTCATTCACAGATGTGGGTGAAGGGGACCCCGCTACATTTTATCATTGGTAGTGGAAGCCATAAGAACCTCATCTCAGTAGAGGTCATCAAACAATTTTGGTTGTCGATAACACCACACTCGCAACCATACAACATTGGGTGGCTTCGCCAGGTACAATATCTTCGTGTCATCCAACAATGTCGATTGTTATACGACATCCAACCCTTCAAGGATGAGGTAGTATGCGATGTTTCCCCACTGGATGTCTGTGATGTTCTATTGGGCCAACCATATATGTGGAAGATCCATTATATTTATGAGTCTCGATCCCGTAGTGTCATTGTTACTCTAGGGGGTCATCTCTACAGGATACTAGAGGTAGTTTTGACTACTATCCCACCTAAACAATGCCGCAAGGTAGTATCTCATATTAGAAAATTCAGCTTCTTCACAATCTGTTCAAAAGGTGAATAGAAGGACACTACAACCACTGCAACCTCGATCCAAGCACCTTCTATCCAAAATAAGCAAGTTGACAAGCTTCCAACGAAGCCCAAATATTCCTTCTACACAAAGTCATCTCATATAGCTCGACTGGTTGAACAGATTCAACCTCTCCAACAACAGGTTCGTAAGAACCTTCCATAAGCCAAGCAACTTGCCAAGATTCAGATTCTACAATCACTTTCCTCTCTCCCCTGGGAACTCAATGCAATGGAGACCATTTATTCCTAAGGAGGGAGGATTGATCCAGGTGGATATCAGTGGCCACCCACCTCTTCCAATTAGCACAAAACAGTCTTCTGGCAACTTACTATTTTTAGCAGGTTTTCGGTTCCTAAACTTCCGGGACCATTTTGAGGGCATACATGAAGTTTTTTTGGGGATTGAGAACCTCAATGAAATCAAAAGGATATTATTGAACCCCCAAAATGAATCTCCTCGATGATAACTTTCCAATGGGATATTGTGCACCTAAAACAAAGGTTGTATGCAAAAGTTATGCCCTCGGGAAGTTGATACACCAAACTACTTAAAAAAGAGTCCACAAAACTGTTGGCTTTTCATCTTCCGGGGCTAGGGTTTTGGATTTTATTTATTTTAAAAAGGCCTTTAGAGCCTCATTGTAAATCATCTTCTTGCGAATGTGAGTATCCATCACATCTCTTCTCAGAGATAGGCTGTCACCATTCTAGCAAGTCTTTCACTCTATATTTTTACAGTTCTGTACGTTTCGCGCATTAATAGAAATCGTATATTAGTGTATATATGTGTCTCTTGTTATATATATGATATATATCTATTATATTATTGTCTCTCTTGAATTATCTCTATATATTTATTTATTATATCTCCGCTCTAATTTCATGCCGAAAATAATCCGGATCAAGGAGTGGATAGTGAGAAACCATTCTCTTTTGTTGATTGCTAGCCCCAGCTCGGGGTGAATTGTTGTTGAGATTTGTAATAAAAAGTCTATGGTCTGGTGGAATGTATGTCCCAAGTAGCTAGTTGCAAAACCGTTTCTAAAAGATAAGTGTTTTATCTTGTTTTTGTGTTGCATTATGAGTTTAATTGTTGTGTATTAACTATGTGTTTGAGAATGAATTATATGTTGCTATAACTGAGTTTATTAGTTGCATTTTATGTTTATTTTATAATTTTGTAGATGCATCTAGTTCATGGTATCAACAAATGGTTAAACTAAATGTTTTCCTATAGCTTGTAAGTTACAAGATTAGTTAGTAGAAAATTTTAATTTCATGATTATTTTTGCATGTAATGGGCCTCAACTAGGTTGTGGAATGTTATAGATTGGTATCAGAGCTTCCGGTTCAACACTCAACCCATATGGGCCAAGAAATAATGTGAATTTGGTAAAAATCCATTGTTATGGATTTGTTGTGTTACAGATTTAGGACAAAAGATGAATTCTGGAGTGAAATCCCCAAATCTATAAACCATTCAATTTGAAATTGCCTCATAACCCTCTCAGTGGTGATCAATGGTGTCTATATACAGAGTTGCAGAAATGAATTCGACTTGGAATGTCAAATTTCATATTTTAATGTCCATTGTAGAGTTGGGTGAATTTTGATGGATCGACAGTCAAGATCGCATTTGATTTCAAAATCAACGACCTAAATTCATTGAAATCGATTTAAAATGTTATGAAGTTTTTTGTAGTTTGGAAAAGTCTAGTAGATCGATGATATGGATTTGTTTTTTACCGTTTTGAAGTTGAATCAAATCAATGATCTAGATTCATTTTCGCTCAGTTTGAAGTTTGATCAAATCGATGGTTGAGATTCATTTTTGAAAGTTTAGAAAGTGGATCAAATAGACAGTCGAGATTTGTTTTTGGCAGTTTGGAAAGTGGATCAAATTGATGGCTGGGATTAGTTTTCGACAGTTTGGAAGGTGGAGCCAACCGATCTCTAGGTCAACAAATTTGGCAAAATGATTTTTTCACCAACAGGAATCGTTGATGGTTGATGATCGGATCAACAAGTTTGGCTAAGTTGATCCGACATATTTTCATTGATGTGACTTATTAAAGAATTGTATTAAATGAACATAAATTGAAGTGCACCATAAAAAAGGAAAGCTGAATGATAAATATACATAAGCATCAAATCTGAGCACAAAAAGATTGATAACGGAGTTCTTCCTTGATGGACTATGTCTCTGGGTCCTACTCTCAAATGGGTAGGCCTTTTTATTAGCTCCACAAAATAATTTGACAAAATACATAAGTATACCTCATTCTAGAATTAAGCTTCAAAATATTTACTCAGATCAGAAAAAAAACAATACCATTGAATTCGTGGTGTCGAATTACCCAAAAAAGACTATCTCCACGCCTCGATCTGACTCAGGCACTTCCAGGCCCAAGAGAAATTTTATCTCAGTTTTTGTGCATGCAACCTGCAATTAATTCATAATATTCTGCATAGAATTCCATGCTTGACCGTACCATCACGCACCCTCTGCTCCTTTTTCCTGCATTGGAAAAATTCAGTTTTTAAATTAAAAACTAGGTAGATTAAACAATATTGTCGTTTGGCCCAATGGTTGGCGGATGTGTATTAAGGGTAAGTTGTTAGGGGAGGTCTCTGCATCAAACCTGTGGGCCTCCCTTCTTTTTACACCTTTGTTAGAACCGTTACCAATAGTGCCGCGAAGTTGGAGTATTAATGCTAAAAACGAAGGATACATCGGATATGGTAGGTTTGCTGCTAAAAACCCCACTGGATTTAGTGGAGAATTTTTTTGTTTTGGTGGATTGTTGTCAAATTTGGTGGAGCACCAAGTCTGGCAAAACTGCCACTAGTTTGGCAGACTCAATCCTTTTTTTTTTTTTTTAAATTCAGTTGTGGGCCCTCATTGGGCATTTCCTGTTGCCATGTGGCATCCCATGACTGGGCCATGTGGTGACCATTCATTGGCCCACATCACCTACTTGCATGATTAGCTTGGCACATCACCCCCTGCCTGGTCAACTTTCCACATATGGCACGGATGCCACATCAGTTTCTGTGTGGCTATACAGATTTACACGTGGTTGTATAGACTCCCACATGGCACTTTTCCATTAGTCCACATACCAACCAGAAAATGCCAAAAATGGGTGACACGTGGCAAACTCTAGTGCTGCCACATCATCATGCTAACATCATCATGACACGTGTCTTCCTCTAATTGTGCCATGTACCCTGTGTTGATGGGTCCTAAATCCCTTGACTCAAAAGTAGGAACCAAACCCCCCACCGAGGCCCAATTAGACTCTGCAGCATTTAAAATGGAATGATTCTCCAGATCTTGTGATCCAGCCAATTTATCGATGGGATTTGTGTTTCTTGATGAAGGCTCTTCCTTTAGTTAGGACTATTTTCTTTTGTATTTTCTCTTGGGTGGGGATGATATGAGAGATGCAAGCCAATATAAACCAACTTGACAAACAACAAGATTAAGTTTTAACTACTGGGGAAGAGGTTAAGCTTGGGATAATCCACTGCTCAACATGCAGAAAATTACTCTATACCACAGGCCTAGTACTAATACATTAACCATGTGAGCATCCAATTACTGTCTGAGAAACTAACTATCAGAAAGAAAACACATATGCAACAAGAAGATGGGAAGAAAAATAATTCATCTACCATAACCATTTATTACATAAAAACACAATGATTTATCTTCATCATTAAAGAAAAGAACATCAAGACATTGCACCAGATAACTTGACAACATAATTAATTTCTCTTACTCATTGATGTATCATTCATGAAACATGATAGGAAGTAGTTCTTCTCCAAGTCCAATCACATGCATTTGATGAAAATAATTTGTCTTTGGTCCAGAAGGACTTCTCAATTCATAGCAGTCTCAAAATAATTCTTAACAACCAAAAAGAAAGAGTTCTTACAACAACCATAGACCCTTTACTCATCGGTCGGTGTCTTTGTTTATAATATAAAGTTCTAACCGAAACTAACGGCTAATTGCAGTTTAAACAAAACAAAAATCACCACATGGCGTTATCTTCTAACAACTTCTTTAACAGTCGTCCCAAGATACTTCTTGGAAAGGATGTATATTCTTGTATTTAGTCCAACTGACAAACAAGTTTTCACAAGTTTGGGCCCATGGAAATCTATGTTGTTCCATCGGGGCCACATATATTCCCCTGATGTCTTCTGCATGCGCCTGATACTTTACTAAACTAAAGTTCAACTACTGTAGCATGGTTCAAGCTCTGACTGGATGTTCTATGATTGTTGCACTTTCTGTGGCCTTGCATTGACTATTTTTGAGAACTCTTTGGTCCATAGAACATCTTGTTCGGTATGCAGCTTGATCACGTCGCTCAGGTTGGTGAAATTATCGGGGGTGCCGAACTTGGGGAACTTGACATCCTTCATTGCTCTGTCGATTCTGCTTTAGTGTCTCTTTCGGGTTCATCGGTGAGATCGTGGAGCAAGATTTATTCGATGATTGGGGCATCTTTCCTGCAAGCGAGATTGAGATAGTTTAGCGATTGAGAAATATGACATACGATAACAACAAACATAATTGACTGGTTCGTACCTGTGGAGCTCATTAGTGTCGATTGTTTAATAATTATGTGACCCTAGTTGTTCCTTTGAATGACCTGCGATGTCTTTTATCTATGTTGCTACTCCTCTTCAGTTTAAATGATTCCCGTCAGTGTGCCAAAGCGTGGCAAATCGAGTACGGCGGATGCGAGTGTTGGAACCGTCATAGTAGCTGCTCGACCTTTGGGACTGGGAAAAGATGCCAGGGTTGAGCGTGCATGTGTATGTTCCCAGAAGGTCAGATACAGTAGTAAGGAAGTTGTTAAATGCCTCTAGAATCTGTATTACCAAGTGTGTCAACTATCATTCGTCAATAATGGAAGCTGGGGAGTTTAAAGAGATTGGAATGATCATACTGCACATTCTTTGCAACTCCGATCGATGATGCTTTAAGCATTCTGGATTGCATCTGACGAGAAGTTGTGACACGTTAAGTCTTCAAGGAATCTCATCACGAAGTGTGAGTGTTCTTTTATCTGAGTTTTTGGTGCAAATTATGTGATTTTATAATTGTTATTTTTGCAATGTGAATTTGTTGATATGTTCCCTCTAAAACTTTCGATATTTATTGGCGTTGACGTGGCTTATTAACCCGGGGTTACTTAAAATATTCGAACATGAAATTTATCATTCAGATGGTGGGTAAGGATTGCACTTAGGGGATCTAATCACGTCGAAAAAACTAAACCAAAAATATATTGCAACTACCTATACTTGGGTGGCGTCGGGGATCGGTAAGTTAAAATGTAAACTTTAATGTGTATTTTTATTTTGTAACTCCCCGATGCCGAAATCGAGTCGGGTGTTGGCAATCGACGATACCACACTTCTCATTGCATGAAGCTTACCTTTTCATTTTCCTACTGAACCCGAATAGATCATTCTTTGGCGATTCCCCTGCCAAAGTTCAATCGTAAAAAGAAAGAATTTCATCTGTCAATGCCAATGAAGATCAGTGTTCGACTATTTTAAACTTCTCAAACGATTTTCATCACCTTTAACATTTACCGATGCCGAACGCCTAAGGACACCAAGGAAATATTTAGTGTGCAGATTCCTTAAGTATCTTGTTAAGGACCCTTTAACGATTAAGATGATTCTTTGTTGTATGCTCAGGCAGGCTTTAGAAAATTCAAACATGAACATAAAAATAAGCACAGGTATAAGTTTCATACTGAAGGCAAAACATATAGTTCAAAGGATCAAGAGGTACCCAAAAGTAAAAAATGAACATATAATTTTAGGGTGTGTTGAGTGCTCAACAAATGGTGATTCACTGGGCGAAAGTAGAATCTTTGTTCCTCCTTCGTTTCCTTTGACCCTGACTCATGGCCTGATTTTTTTTTTAATTGGAAGTATTGTTTTAGGGCTTGGCTGTTTACTGGGAGGGCATCAGGTTTCCCCCTCAGACTCTGCAATCGATAATTTCTTGCCCCAATTTTCTCAGCTATCTGGAAAGGTCCAAGCCATAGATTCTGAAACTTAGAATGTTTCCCTTTAGGTTCATTTTCTCTGTCCCACTTCAGGACTAAGTCTCCAACTTCAAAATTCTTTTATTTAGCCTTATGCTTATCGAACCATCTTTTCACTATCTGTTGGTGAGCTAGGAATTTTTACTTAGCCTTATCTCTCTCTTCTTCCAGCATGAGCAGAGTGTTAATCTGTTGTTCCATGGCCGATGAGGGTTCTTCGCTTGAATCTTGGGCCAGTTGAAGAGATGGAAGATAGAGTCCATTTGGGAGGATGACTTCTTACTCATAGACCAAAATATATGGGGAATTTCCTATAGCTTCTTTGGGTGTGACCCTATCGGCCCATAAAGCATTATAGAGTGGATTATGCCAATTTCTTTGGTTATTCATAACTGTCTTCTTTAATATCCTTACCAGGTTTTTATTAGTTTATTTAGCCACACCATTTCCCTGGGGATAGTAATTTGCAGAGTACTTGATTATGATTCTTTTGTCCAGAGAAAACTCTATCGATAGGGTGGAAGAAAAGTAAGCTGCATTATCAAAGACCATAACAGAAGGGACACCGAACCTTGTGATCAGATTTTGTTCTATGAATTGGATCATTACCTTCTCATTTACATGAGTCAGAGGGATGGCCTCTACCCATTTCGTGAAATAGTCAGTGGCAGTAAGAATGTACTTGTGCAGTTTTGAGGAGCTAGGTGTGATTTCTCCTATGATATCCAACCCCCACTGCTTGAAAGGCTGAGAGACAGTAACAGGTTGGAGTGGGACCGCTACTCTTTTCTCCTTTCCAATGCTTATTTGACAAGTCTTACAATTTCTAGCGTAATTATGAGAGTCTTTGAATAAGGTGGGCCAATAATATCCAACTCTCAGAATCTTATGAGAGGTAGTGTTTCCTACAAAATGTCCCCTGGTGGGGCCATCATGGAGTTCTTTCAGTGCCTTTTCTGCATCTTCTCATTCAAGACATACTAATAGTACCCCGTCGTAATTGAACCAGAAGAGCACCGAATTTATAAAAAGATATTGTGAAAATTTTAATCTCAGGGCTCTCCTTTCTCTAGGA
This sequence comes from Picea mariana, assembly GCA_032191745.1. Lineage (NCBI taxonomy): Eukaryota > Viridiplantae > Streptophyta > Pinopsida > Pinales > Pinaceae > Picea > Picea mariana. The sequence continues at coordinate 8,234 of JASDQU010751694.1, forward strand.
TTGAGGTTTTTGGGACAAGTCCCGTGATGTAGAAGATAAGTTAAATCCCTATACTAAGAGTCTTGTCCTAGGAATATGTATGCTACTTCACCACACAATAGTTCCATCGTGTTCTCCCATCCGATATCTTCATTCACTTGATCTTGGTATTCGGATGCAAGCTTCACTAACCTCGTCCTTTTACTAGTTTTGCAGGTTTTATATCTAGATCAAATTCCTGGACTACTGCCATCTAGTTCCCCCTTATTTCCCCCATTTACTACTGGGTGAACAAGGATCAAACTGCGGGGTGTGACACAATTACTTTGGTGTGATTCTTGAGGATGTAAGACCTGAAATGGTTTACTACCGTATAAACTACGTAGGCCTGTTTGTCTACAGTAGGATAATTGAGCTCAGATCCTTGAGTATTAGTACTCATAAATGACACAAATTCTTTGTTGTTTCCATCATCCTTCTAATTCAAGACTGCAACTAGCGATTGATCAGAAGTGAAAGTATAAAGGAAAAAGTCTCTATTGAAATTGAGACTTCGCAACACCGGGGCCCGGGAAATGGCAGCTTTGATATTGTTGAAGGAATATTTTCACTCATCATCCCACTTAAATTCGACATCTTTGTGAATCATCTATTGTAAGGGTTTGATGATTTTTGCGAAGTCGGGAGTGAACTTCCTCACAAAATTGATTTGCCCGAAAAAGGATTGCATAGCTTTCTTGTTATGGGGTAAGGGAAGTTGAGTTATGGCTTTAATCCTTTACGGGTCTATGTGAATCCCTGCTTGAGATATAATGTGACCTAACAACTTACCTTCCTTGACAATGAAGATAGTTTTCTTAAGGTTTAAGGATATACCGTATTTCCTACACCTCTCGAAAATATAAGTTAAGTGTTGGATGTGCTCTTCTTTGATCTTTGAACACACTGTTACGTCATATAAATACACTACCACACATCTATTGATTAGTCCGCAGAAAGCTATGTCCATGGCTCTTTGAAAGGTTGATCCTATGTTAATCAAGACGAATGACATGCGCTTATAAGTGAAGGTTCCCCATTTGGTTCGGAAAGTAGTTTTTAAAAGATCTTCCACTGAAACAAGGACTTGGTTATAACCTGAGAAATCGTCTAGTAGAGAGAAGATCTCTGAGCCAGATACGGTCTGTAGGAGTTGTTCCATCGGCGGGACTGGGTAATTGTCCTTTTCTGAAGTCTTGTTAAGGTTCCTAAAATCTACGCATAGGTGGATCTCCCCTGAATTTTTCCTCACCGGAACAAGGTTTGCTGCCCAAGCGGAATGCCTAACCTAAAAAATGATCTTGGCATCTAAAAGCTTCTTTAATTACCGATACATAAGAGGTTCCAAGGATGGGTGATACTTTCGGAGCTTCTTTTGGAAAGGTTTTACTTCCAGTTTTAAAGGGGTGGTGTGTTGAATGATGCAGGTATCATACATTTTCAAATCCCTATAGGACCATGCGAAGACATCCTGGTATTGTCTGAATAATTTGAGGTAAGATTTCCTCTCTTCCTTAGATATAGTCTTGCTTAGATTCACATTCTTTGGACTCTTTGGGGTTCCAAGGTTTATAGTTTCATGCAGGGGACAAGAGCTACCATTCTTAGAATTTTTGGGTCCCTTAAATCGGTCTTTCAGATCATACATATTTTCTAGATTAGCTATCCCTTTTGGGATCATGTGACCCTTTGATTTATCCATAGGTCGTCCCGTCCGAGGATCAGTTTCTGTGGACAGCTCTTGGAATTCTTCATTGTCAATAGTGAGATATTTGAAATTGTCTTGATTTGTCAAGAAGTTTATGATTTTTTCATCTCCTTCGAAGACTTTCCAATTGGAAATGTTATTAGGTACCGACGATTTGTAGAGAAGTTCCACAGTGAATCAAGAGGCTTCATAATATTCTAAAGGTGACAGCCTGGAAGTGGTTGTGGCTAAGGAGTCAGCAAGAATATTCTTTGTTCTGGGGATCACAGTGATGTTAAAAGCCTCAAAGTGCTCTATTAACCTATACACCTCATGATGATATTTCTTCAGATGAGGATAATTGCAATGTATAGTATTTCTTACTTGCCTAACAATAATTTCAGATTCCTTGAAAAATTTCAATTCTTTGATATCCAAATCTATGGCTTTCCTTAATCCTTGTACCAGAGCTTCATATTCGGCAGTCTTATTGGTACATTTGAATTCTAGATGACAGGACAAGAAATGACATTTACCAATAGGATCGATGAGGATGCATCCTTCTCCAGACCCTTCTTGAGATTTAGATCCATCAAAATAGAGGGTCCAAATTTGTGAACAGGAAGTGCTATTTTCATTTCCCTTAATGTTTCTTTCTCCCTGACCTCTTGTTTCGCAAGCTCTAGAACTGAGTTTTGGCAGAAAAGGGTCTCTCGTATCGGTATCGACAATTCCTCTTGGAAAATCAATTCAAAGCTCTAGGTAGGAGGAACATCGGATAGGAGGGGGGTGAAATTTCCAAAGTAGGATTCGTAGGAATAATTTCCCAGTATGGGGAAATCTGTGGACGAGGGCTCATTAGGGGTTTCCAAGTTAGTGATGATATGTTTTAGATATCTCTCCCTACCAATTCTGATCATGTTCTTGTATCCCTTCAGTGGTATCCAAAGGTGTGCCCAGTCCGTATTGAAGTATCCATTTAGTTTTTCATACCAATCTTGACTCAGTAATAGCCCATATGCCTCTGGGATATCCACTACAATAATGTCGATCACATGCACAAACCTAGGGTGCATCGATATTATGATCATCACATCTTTGAGTTCTCCTATGACCTTGACCTGGGTCCTGTCCAGTTGTATGACATGTTTATCACTCTTGAGAGGAACGACATTCAATTTCTTGCAAACAGACAAGGGCATGACGTTGGAGGATGCTCCAGAATCTACCAGACAGTTGTGAAGGTTCCTATTGAAGATTTCAAACGTTAGGAGGCATAGGGGAACAAAAGGTTTTTCCTTTCTATCTCCTGAACAGGTATTCACAATTGGTTTTCCCATCGGATCTGTGTGAGTCAAAATTCTTTCTAGGCAATTTCCCGTCATCAAGTTTTCTACAGAGTTCAAGGCCTATAGCAGAGAGTCTTTTTAGTGAGGGATCCTACATATATCCATAACTCAAATATTGGCCTTTAGTTTCTTCAAATATTTGACCACGTTGTAATCTAGTTTGGGTGATTCCTGGGTATGGATGGTTATAGGCTTTTTACCGAGAGTGAAATATGTCTTCGGGTGGTCGATATTTAACTTACTTTGCGAGGTTCGCGTGGCATCGATATATTTGGAGCTGTGTGGGACCTTACTACATGTCTGTATCACCGAAACTTCCACGGGTTGGTCCCGAGACTCAAAAAAATCATCGGAAGGCATGATCAGGTCAGGATCTCATATAAGCATGGTTGTATCTCATGGTGGGTCGACTTCTTCTTGGTCAACCATATTCATAACCAAACTACTTGGCTGTTCGGTCAGGGAGACTTCATCTAGAAACCTATTGGCCATCAAATTCATGACATGTACCCATTGAGGGCAGTCTCTTTCAGAGTGGGTTTTCCTGATGATAAGTATAGAAAGAATCATATGCAACATTCCCTAGATCGATATTTAAGTTAGCGGGGGGAGGTTCAATTGATTTGAAAGGCAGGTTTCTTTTAAATAAAGGCTTATAGGACCTTTGGCCTTAGTTTCCCTCCTCTTCATTTCTCTTCATGTCTATGATTTCATTTGATAATTTCTTAACCCTGCATTGTATATCTTCTATATCACCATTAACTTTGTCGGGATTCTGTTCAACCGATTTTCCCGGAGGTCTAGCCAGAAGGAGTCCTCTCTTGGGAGGGGGATGGCTTTATTTTTCCACTAAGGAGACCTGACCCTCGTTACATCCTCTCATCAATAATTCTATTGTCTTGTCCTCCTCAAAATTTTCCACCAGGGTTTGCTTAGCGGCTCTTTTTACAAACATAGAAATAGAAGCTGGGAACGCGTTGGCATAAACCTCGATTTGCAACTCTTGAGTTGGTTTTGCTGCGAGATGGAATTTGTTTAAGATGGTCGTGAATCTTTGGTTGAATTATTTGACCCTCTCTTTCAGACTCATGGTGGCTACAAACAACTCAGCCATCAGGGATCCTGTAGTAGTTTCCTCTGCAAATTTATCTAGCAAATCTTTCTGGAACTTAGTCCAACTAGTTATCGATCCTAATGGAAATTTGAAATACCACGTGGAAGATGAATTTTCAAACATGTAGGGGAAGAGTCTGTAGACTATGTCTTCATGTTCAACATTCATAAGTCTAATCGCGAGTATGAACTTCTTGATATGATCTTCAGGTAATCCTAAAGTTTCAGAGTCGTACTTAGGAAGCAGTTTCTCCGGATGCTGGGGAAAATTATGTATTCATCCAGGGATGGCCACGGAGTTTCCAGCCAACTAGGGCTGATTGTTCTAAATAAGGATTTCTCTTTCTTACTCATGGCTATTATTACCCTCCATAGCTTCAGAATCTAAGTCAAACAATTCTTCCAAAAATTCGTTTGGCTCGGAGACGTCGACGACTGACATTTAAGGTATCAGATCGAGAGGTTCTTGGATTTTGGTAATTGTGAAATCTATTAAGTCTTCTACGGAGTGCATGAAAACCTCATCGGGAGTACTAACCACTAGTCTTCTTTGTTTTTTAATTCGAGGGAGGATAGGATCTAAGGACAACACATTGATCTGTCGGGTGTAGGCTCTAGTGATTCTCTTGAATTGATTCACTTCCTCGTGAGGAAGAGCATAGAGTATTTTAGGGTGAAAAGGTTCTTCCTCAGTCTGGGGTGAGTTATCTGTTTCAAGAATACTCAACGTGTGTGGGCTGTCCTGTGAAGGACTAGCCATGCATGTGGGCTGTTACGAATCTGTAGGCTGTTTGAAATGAAAAATAAATATTCATCCATTCATTCTCATGCCCTCCTTCTAGCACCAATTCTGTTGATGGGTCTTAAATCCCTTGACTCAATAGTAGGAACCAAACCCTCCATCGAGGCCCAATTAGACTCTGTAGCATTTAAAATGGAATGAATCTCTAGATCTTGCAATCCAGCCAATTTATCGATGGGCTTTGTGTTTCTTTGTGAAGGCTCTTCCTTCAGTTAGGACTACTGTATTTTCTCTTGGGTGGGGCTGATATGAGAGATGCAAGCCAGTATAAACCAACTTGAAAAACAACAGGATTAATTTTTAACTACTGGGGAATATGCTAATCTTGGGATAACCCGCTGTTCAACATGCAGATAATTACTCTATACCACAGGCCTAGTACTAATACATTAACCATGTGAACATCCAATTATTGTCTGAGAAACTAACTATCAGAAATAAAACACATATGCAACAAGATGATGGAAAGAAAAATAATTCATCTACCATAACCATTCATTACATAATAACACAATGATTTATCTTCATTATTAAAGCAAGAACATCAAGACATTGCACTAGATAACTTGACAACATAATTAATTTCTCTTACTCATTACTGTATCATTCATGAAACAGGATAGGAAGTAGTTCTTCTCCAAGTCCAATCACATGCATCTGATGAAAATAATTTGTCTTTGGTCCAGAAGGACTTCTCAATTCATAGCAGTCATGAAATAATTCTTAACAACCAAAAAGAAAGAGTTCTTAGAACAACCATCGACCCTTTACTCATTGGCCGGTGTCTTTATTTATAATATAAAGTTCTAATTGAAACTAACAACCAATTTCATTTTAAACAAAACAATAATCACCATGTGGCGTTATCTTCTAAAAAATTCTTTGATAGTCATCCCGAGATACTTCTTGGAAAGGATGTCTCTTCTCGTATTCAGTCTAGCTGACAAACAAGTTTTCACAAGTTTGGGCCCATGAAAATCTATGTTGTTCCATCGGGGCTGCATATATTCCCCTGATGTTTACTGCATGCGCCCAGTACTTTACTAAAATGAAGTTCAGCTATTGTAGCATGGTTCGGGCTCTGATCAAATGTTCTATGATTGTCACACTTGCTGTGGCCTTGCATTGACTATTTTTGAGAACTCTTCAGTCCATAGTGCATCTTGTTCGGTTTGCATCTTGACCACGTCGCTCAGGTCGGTGAAATTATTGGGGGTGCCGAACTCAGGGAACTTGGCATCCTTCATTGCTTTGTCGATTATGCTTCAGTGTTTCTTTTGATTTCATCGGTGAGATCACAGAGCAAGCTTTGTTCAGTGATTGGGGAATCTTTCCTGCAAGCGGGATTGAGATAGTTTAGTGATTGAGAAATATGACATAAGATACCAACAAACATAATTGACCGGTGCGTACCTGTGGAGCTCATTAGTGTCGATCGTTTAATACTTACATGATCCCAGTTGTTCCTTTGAATGGCCTATGATGTATTTTATCTGTGCCGCTGCTCCTCTTCAGTTTAAACGAGGCATGTCAGCGCAACAAAGCATGGAAAATTGAGTACGATAGATACGAGCATTGGAACTGTCATAGTAGTTGCTTGACCTTTGGGGCTGGGAAAATATCCCAGGGTTGAGCGTGCATGTGTATGTTCCCAGAAGGTTAGATACCATAGTAAGGAAGTCATTAAATGCCTCCAGAATCTGTATTATGAAGTGTGTCAACTATCATTCATCAATAATGGAAGTTGGGGAGCTTAAAGAGATTGGAATGATCATATTGCACATTCTATGAAACTCCGATCGGCGGTGCTTTAAGTGTTCTGGATTGCATTTGACAAGAAGTTGTGACACGTTAAGTCTTTAAGGCATCTCGTCATGAAGCATGAGTGTTCTTTTATCTGAGTTTTTGGTGCAAATTTTGTGATTTTATAATTGTTATTTTTGAAATTTGAGTTTGTTGATATGTTCCCTCTAAAACTTCCAATATTGATTGACATTGACGTGCCTTATTAACCCGGTGTTACTTAAAATATTCGAACATACAATTTAGCATTCAAATGGTGGGTAAGGATTGCACTTAGGGGATCTACTCACGTCGAAAGCACTAAATAAAAAATATATTGCGACTACCTATACTTGGGTGGCATCGGGGATTGGTAAGTTAAAATGTAAAATTTAATGCGTATTTTTATTTTGTAACTCCCCGACTCCGAGATCATGTAGGGTTTCGGCAATCGACGATACCACTCTTCTCTTTACACGAAAATTTCCTTTTCATTTTCCTGCCGAAGACGAACGGGTCGGTATTCGGCGATGCCCCTGCCAAAGTTCAATCATAAAAATAAATACTTTCATCTACTGATGCCAATGAAGATCGATGTTTGGCTATTTTAAACTTCTCAAATGATTTTCATCACCTTTAACGTTTACTAATGCCGAACTCCTAAGCTTGTCGAGGAAAGATTTAGTGTGCAAATTCCTTAAGTAGCTTGTTAAGGACCCTTTAATGATTAAGATGATTCCTTGTTGTATGTTCAGGTAGGCTTTAGAAAATTCAAACATGAACATAAAAATAAGCGCAAGTATTAGTTTCATACTAAAGGAAAAATAGACAGTGCAAAGGATCAAGTGGTGCCCAAAAGTAAAAAAATGAACATAAACTTTTAGGGTGTGTTGAGTGCTCAACACCTTGTACGGATGTTGATGTAATCCATACTGATGTTGACGTCAACATTATGGATGCTAACTCATCCCTGCTGACTAGGCTAGGTTGACCAAAACTTTGTTCGTGAATATCTTTCAATCCGTAACTCCATTTGACGAACCATTTACACCGTTGGAAATATTGCGATGCACTCTTCGCGATGATTCCGATTTTACTGAGTTTTAAGGACTTTGAATTTTTCCCTTTCTCTGTCTACTAAGGCCATTCTAATCTTCCTGAAGTACTTCTAAGAACTCTAATTCATTCCTGGGCCTCTCTGGATCCTTTTTGGATCACGCCTTCCCACTGAGAGATTTTTGGACCACCAAAAGATTTTATCAATCAACATGTAAGTGAGGGAAGAGTTCCCTCACATTATATTTCTCAATGCACATTGCCTTGCTTGGATGTGTTCCCTTTAAGCCCACTCGAAGATAATTGACATCACCCATGTGTGAAGTCCCCGTTCTTCTATCTAGGATGATATATTCCTTTAACTCGTCCAAGTACTAAGGAGAAAACTCATCAACTAAAGGTATTGAAACTTCCTCACCCTGATCCATGATCATGGGAGGCTAAAAAAGTTTCAACTTTTCCATGTTTACAACTGAGTAGATCTACATATAAGGTGGGAGATCTAAATGAAAAGAATTGGTACCGCTTTTCTCCAAAATAGTGAAGGGTCCATATGTTATAACCCTAAATTGCACCACACATGCTTACCTGGCATCATGCCAAATCATATCCCTTCTTTTCCAAAACTCGGTTGAACAAACTCTTTAAAAATCCTCTTGTGTCAAGGCCCACGCGCCCTAACCCATTACTGCATGCATGTACACGCTGGCTGACTCACAACAGCCCGTGTGTACCTAACAAAGCACGAAAAAAGGAAAGTTGCCGACGGAAAAAAAAGCTATGGGTCAGTTAACTGAAACTCCCGGCCATGCATGGTCGAGAGTTCATCCAAAACCCTAGCTCCTTCTAGCCTATAAAAGAAGGGGTAGGGGTACCATTTGTAAGAGGAAAAATTATAGCGAAGAAACTCTGCCCATTTACATAATCCATTGTCCCAACCCTTTAGCCTTTCCTCATGCCAAAGGAGATTTAACGCAAAGAAGTTGAAGGACAGAAGAAGAGGAGTCCAGGATCAAGTTTAAGGAGTGGTGGCTAGTCTCAGCTTTTGTAATTTGATTCACTTTCAGTAATAAAAAGGAATACTTTTCCCATCCCAATGCATGAATTGTCTATGGTTTGATTATTTTACGCTTGATTTATAACCCTTGAGTATAGAAGTAGCATGCATGCATAGTTGTTGTTTGTCTTGAGTGCAGGTTATCTTTGGAAGGAGCAGTGCAAGCAAGTAGTCAAGCACAATGGAGGATCTACATCGAACGTCAGTAATAAGGTAGGTGGTCCTTTTCCTTGCATTTATTGAGAAAAAGGGATTTAAGTCTTGGGATGTAGGTAAAAAAGTAGTTTCTATTCAGTCAAATCTGCATGCAAGTCTGGCCCTAGTTTGCTAGTCCGTAGGGTGTTTTTCCCAACAACATAATTGGTGACCATACTGGGGAGAATACTCTTTAGGTTTCCTGGATTTATTTAAGTTTTTTGGGTAGTTTAAAGATTATGTTTTCTGTTTTTCTTTGCCTGTCGTTTTCTGTAAGATCTGAGCTAGCAGGGAGTCTGGTTTTCCATACCAGCTTTCCCTGAGTTTTTCTTGACTGTATTTTTAGGGACACACAGAGGTACACACGGCCTACATAAGGCCTTCATGTGTGTACCCGTGCCCTATCCTCTGACAGCCCACGTGTGAATGCTATTTGTATAGATAGTAGTAGCGTGTAGGAGTTTAGAGAACCTTAGAGGCAGTCCTCCTCTTCCCTGTCAGAATTACACATTCTCAGGGGGTTTTCTAGAATCTTGTCTGAGTCTTGCTGGTTCACAGTCCTATCTCAGATTGATTTCTTTTTGCCTTATTTTTTTTCCTTGCATTATTTGTTTTTCTATTAGAAAAAGTAGCCAAGCCTTCAAGAGATCCTGGTTATCAATACTAGAGGCCTCTTCCTGGTTTGGATTGCCTATTTTTATATTTTTCCTTAGAATTTAGATATACATGTGGCCTGTACAAGGTCAGCTCGTGTGTACATGCTTTATGTCCCTGTTCAGCACACGTTTGCACGCGTGCTGTTTTAGTGACAGTCGCGTGCCTGTACAGGCTACTTTTTTCTCAGGATGGGGCAGTCATCCCCTCCTTTGATAAGAAGTATTCCTCTCAGGTTTTTGAAGCTGTGTTTGAACAATCAGTAGCTTAGGCTTCATCTTACCCTTAGCCTGCTTTTTCTCAGTTAAAAGTTAAAAGAAAAATATATATAAAAAAAAAAAATGTTTTATGGTTTTTAGACAAGTGTGAGAGTCTTTGTTTTTTTTTATTTCCATTGCGTGATTCTTTGCGATTTGTTCTTTAAGACATAATTTTTTTTTCTTGGTTTTTTTCTTGTCGGTACTTTCCCTCTTTTGCTTTACTAGCACTTAAATAAAAAAAAATCTCTTTTCATTTTTTTTCTTTAGTTGAAGAGTGTGTTTCTGCATCATTACCTAGGGAAAAGTATTTTTATTTCGTAAGTTTTTTTTTAAGTTCACTTAGATCATAAGTAGCTCGTAGTTGAGTGAAATTCCTTTGAGTTGGCTGTATAAAATCTTAGAAAAAAAAAAAAAAATCTTTCTTTGTGAAAAGTTGTTGAAATTTTGCATTTAGTAAAAGTTTTTTGTTTCCAACTTTTTCATTCATTTTTGTTTTCATCTTTACACATCATCAGTTTCACCCTCATACCCCTTGATGTAAGATAAAACCATAAAAACAATGCTAATTTTAAAATCTACTAGACTTTTATGTTTGTAGGGTTCACAAACTAGTTCAGGACTAGGGCCTCGGATTAGGTTGGAGAGGAAACTCTTCAAGGCCATTCAAAACCAAACATTAGAGTCTGATATAGGGAGTGTCTAAGTCCAGTTTCGTGGAATTTATCCGGGACCCCCCTCTAAGACAGGGATAAACAGGAGGTCACGTGCGGAAAGGTAGTGGAGATAACCCCTCCAAAGTCGGACCAATCGTAGTGGAGAACACATATAGAGGGCTTGTTTTGGGATTCTGTCATTTGCGTTTTCCATGGGGCTTCGTGGGTCTATAATCTGTTCGAGGTCCTCAGTTGTCTTCCGAACCA
>JASDQU010751694.1:37899-49120 GCA_032191745.1 Picea mariana
GCCCCAATTTTCTCAGCTATCTGAAAAGGTCCAAGCCATAGACTCTAAAACTTAGAATGTTTCCCTTTAGGTTCATTTTCTCTGTCCCACTTCAGGACTAAGTCTCCAATTCAAAATTCTTTTATTTAGCCTTATGCTTGTCAAACCATCTTTTCACTATCTATTGGTGAGCTAGGAATTTTGACTTATCCTTATCTCTCTCTTCTTCTAGCATGAGCAGAGTGTTAATCCATTGTTCCATGGCCAATGAGGGTTCTTCGCTCGAATCTTGGACTAGCTGAAGAGATGGAAGATAGAGTCCATTTGGGAGGATGACTTCTTACCCGTAGACCAAAATGTATGGGGAATTTTCTATAGATTCTTTGGGTGTAACCCTATCGGCCCATAAAGCATTATAGAGTGGATTATGCCAATTTCTTTGGTTATTCATAACTGTCTTCTTTAATATCCTTACTGGGTTTTTATTAGTTGATTTAGTCACACCATTTCCCTGGGGATATTAATTTGCAAAGTACTTGATTATGATTCCTTTGTCTAGAGCAAACTCTATCGATAGGGTGGAAGAAAAGTAAGCTGCATTATCAAAGACCAGAACAGAAGGGACATTGAACCTTGTGATTAGATTTTGTTCTATGAATTGGATCACTACCTTCTCATTTACATGAGTCAAAGGGATGGCCTCTGCCCATTTCGTGAAATAGTCGGTGGCAGTACGAATGTAATTGTGCAGTTTTGAGGATCTAGGTGTGATTTCTCCTATGATATCCAACCCCCACTGCTCAAAAGGCTGAGAGACAGTAATAGGTTGGAGCGGGACCTCCACTCTTTTCTCCTTTCCAATGCTTATCTGACAAGTCTTACAATTTCTAGCGTAAGTATGAGAGTCTTTGAATAAGGTGGGCCAATAATAGCCAACTCTCAGAATTTTATGAGTGGTAGTGTTTCCTACAAAATGTCCCCTGGCGAGGCCATCATTGAGTTCTTTCAATACCTTTTCTGCATCTTATCATTCGAGACATATTAATAGTACCCTGTTGTAATTGATCTGGAAGAGCACCGAATTTATAAGATGATATTGTGTAGATTTTAATCTCAGGGCTCTCCTTTCTCTAGGATTCAGGTTTTTGGGAAAAGTCCCGTGATGTAGAAGATAAGTTAAATATTTATACTAAGAGTCTTATCCTAGGAATATGTATGCTACTTCACCACACCATAGTTCCATCTTGTTCTCCCATCTGATATCTTCATTCACTTGATCTTCGGATTCGGCTGCAAGCTTGCACAAACCTTGTCCTTTTACTAGTTTTGCAGGTTTTATATCTAGATCAAATTCCTGGACTATTGCCATCTAGTTCCCCCTTCTTTCCCCCATTTCCTACTGGGTGAACAAGGATCGAACTATGGGGTGTGACACAATTACTTTGGTGTGATTCTTGAGGATGTAAGACCTGAAATGGTTTACTGCCTTATAAACAACATAGGCCTGTTTGTCTACAACAGGATAATTGAGCTCAGCTCCTTGAGTATTAGTACTCATAAATGACACCAAGGCTTCGTTGTTGCCATCATTCTTCTGAGACTGCAGCTAGTGATTGATCAGAGGTGAAATTATAACGGAAAAAGTCTCTATTGAAATTGAGACTTCACAACACCGGGGCCCGGGAAATGGCAGCTTTGATATTGTTGAAGGCATCTTTTTGCTCATTGTTGTAGGAAAATATCCCTGCGGACAGGTAGATCAACTCTAAGAGCTTGACCTTAACTCTAGATAGAAAATGCTTAACATGGACACTGACTTCCTTTCAAATCTATCTAAACTAACACATGAGAAGGAAGGATGATAGAGGTACCTTTTATCGACGTTTGTCCCTGCACGCTCTGAGTTGCGCTCTAATCCTTTTGCTCCTCACTGAGTTCTGTGGACAAAACAAGATACGACCACTTCCTACTCTATTGATATTAGCTTGAAAATAGATCTATCAATTAATGATAAGTTCATATGACATCAGACACGAGCTAGAAAGAAACAGGCCAAGCGTGTCATACTGATGAGAATAAGGACAACAGTACTTACAATCGTAGATGCGAATGCGACATCTTCGTCAAGTCCCCTTCGTCTAACCCTTGCCTGAAAGCTCCACAACCTGGATGACAGTAGCTTCACTGATCACTCTCCTTTGGCTGACTATGAGTTTCCTCCAAGATCATAAGTTTCATATCTTCAATTCTTCCCCCTCTCTTTCCACCATCATAGAGTCTGTTTATATAGGTTAAGAGGAGCTTAACTTATTGAGTTATCTTTAGAACAAGTTGGGAACCTTCTCCTTAGATCAGGGATCTCTTGATGAAACCAAGAATTCGAGCACAACTGCCTCCTAATCTCGAAAGATTCTCCCCTTATTCTCCTCAACGGGCCAACTACTGCCTCAGATTAGGCAGCGCTCCCTTAGAAGGGGCATCAGAGCGTTGTAGCACTCCCTGGTAAGCTTTAGGGGAGCGCCAGTGCTCTCAATATGAGAAGTGCTCCTTCAAAGGGGGTTGGGGAGCGTTATAATGCTCCCTGAAGCCTTGTAGGGGAGCACCAGTGCTTCTAGAGATGAAATAGGGGAGCGCTCCCCCTCAAAACCTTTGTTTCAGGGTTCCTTTCAGGTGTCAAGAGTTATTTGACTTCGGTAAACCAGTTCTCCTCCTTCAAATCAGTCATGTGAGATGTTATAAGTGTCTCCTTAGTGTCATCGACATGGCAGTATGTCTGAACATCATTTGCGACACTTGTGACCAACTTGCGACACTTGCGGAAGTTGTAGGGAAGATGCGACACTTACGACGATTGAGAGGGTCATGCGACACTTATCCAGCTGAGCAATTTTGACGTGTAACACTCATCATCCCACTTAAATTCGACATCTTTGTGAATCATCTGTTGTAATGGTTTGATGATTTCTGCGAAGTTGGGAGTGAACTTCCTCACAAAGTTGATTTTCCCAAAAAAGAATTGCATAGCTTTCTTGTTATGGGGTAAGGGAAATTGAGCTATGGCTTTAATCCTTTACGGGTCTATGTGAATCCCTGCTTGAGATATAATGTGACCTAACAACTTACCTTCCTCGACACTGTTACACCATCTAGATACACTACCACACATCTATTGATTAGTCCCCAGAAAGCTATGTCCATGGCTCTTTGAAAGGTTGATCCTATGTTAATCAACCCGAACGACATGCGCTTATAAGCGAAGGTTCCCCATTTGGTTCAGAAAGTGGTTTTTAAAAGATCTTTCACTGAAACAAGGAATTGGTTATAACTTGAGAAACTGTCTAGTAGAGAGAAGATCTCTGAGCCAGATATGGTCTGCAGGAGTTGTTCCATCGGCGGGACTAGGTAATTTTTCTTTTCTGAAGCCCTATTGAGGTTCCTAAAATCTACGCATAGGTGGATCTCCCCTGAATTTTCCCTCACCGGAACAAGGTTTGCTACCCAAGTGGAATGCCTAACCTGAAAAATGATCTTGGCATCTAAAAGCTTCTTTAATTCCTGATACATAAGAGGTTCCAAGGATGGGTGATACTTTCAGAGCTTCTTTTGGAAAGGTTTTACTTCTGTTTTTAAAGGGGTGGTGTGTTGAATGATGTAGGTATCATACATTTTAAAATCCCTATAGGACCATGTGAAGACATCCTGGTATTGTCTGAATAATTTGAGGTAATATTTCCTCTCTTCCTTAGATAAAGTCTTGCCCAGATTCACATGCTTTGGACTCTTTGGGGTTCCAAGGTTTATAGTTTCATGTAGGGGACAAGAGCTACCAGTCTTAGCATTTTTGGGTCCCTTAAATCGCTCTTTCAGATCAAATATATTTTCTAGATTAGTTATCCCTTTTGGGATCATGTGACCCTTTGATTTATCCATAGGTCGTCCCATCTGAGGATCAACTTCTTTGGAAAGCTCTTGGAATTCTTCATCGTCAATAGCGAGATCTCTGAAATTGTCTTGATTAGTTAAGAAGTTTATGATTTGTTCATCTCCTTCGAAGACTTTCCAATTGGAAATGTTATTAGGTACCGACGATTTGTAGAGAAGTTCCACAGTGAATCGGGAGGCTTCATAATATTCTAAAGGTAACAGCCTGGAAGTGGTTGTGGCTAAGGAGTCAGCAAGAATATTCTTTGTTCTGGGGATCACAGTGATGTTAAAAGCCTCAAAGTGCTCTATTAACCTATACACCTCATGCTGATAGTTCTTCAGATGAGGATAATTGCAATGTATAGTATTTCTTACTTGCCTAACAATAATTTCAGAGTCCCCAAAAAATTTCAATTCTTTGATATCCAAATCTATGGCTTTCCTTAATCCTTGTACCAGAGCTTCATATTCGACAGTGTTATTGGTACATTTGAATTCTAGCTGATAGGACAAGAAATGGCATTTACCAATAGGATTGATGAGGATGCATCCTTCTCGAGACCCTTCTTGAGATTAAGATCCATCAAAATAGAGGGTCCAAATTTGTGAATGGGAAGTGCTATTTTCATTTCCCTTATTGTTTCTTTCTCCCTGACCTCTTGTTTCGCAAGCTCTAGCGCCGAGTTTTGGTAGAAAAGGGTGTCTCGTATCGGTATCAACAATTCCTCTTGGAAAATTAATTCGGAGTTCTAGGTAGGAGGAACATTGGATAGGAGGGGGGCGAAATTTCCAAAGTAGGATTCGCAGGAATAATTTCCCAGTATGGGGAAATCTTTGGACGAGGGCTCGTTAGGGGTTTCTAAGTTAGTGACGGTATGTTTTAGATATCTTTCCCTGTCAATTCTGATCATGTTTTTGTATCCCTTCAGTGGTATCCAAAGGTGTGCCCAGTCCATACTAAAGTATCCATTTAGTTTTTCATACCAATATCGACTTAGTAATAGCCCATATGCCTCTAGGATATCCACTACAATAATGTCGATCACATGCACAAACCTGGGGTGTGTCGATATTATGATCATCACATCTTTGAGTTCTCCTATGACCTTGACCTGGGTCCTGTCTAGTTGTATGACATGTTTATCACTCTTGAGAGGAACGACATTCAATTTCTTGCAAACAGACAAGGGCATGACGTTCGAGGATGCTCCAGAATCTACCAGACAGTTGTGAAGGTTCCTATTGAATATTTCAAATGTTAGGAGGAATAGGGGAACAAAAGGTTTTTCCTTTCTATCTCCTGAACAGGTATTCACAATTGGTTTTCCCATCGGATCTGTGTGAGCCAAAATTATTTCTGGGAAATTTCCCGTCATCGAGTTTTTTGCAGAGTTCAAGGCCTATAACAGAGAGTCTTTTTACTGAGGGATCCTACATATATCCATAACTCAAATATTGGCCTTAAGTTTCTTCAAATATTTGACCACGTTGTAATCTAGTTTGGGCGATTCCTGGGTATGGATGCTCATAGGATTTTTACCGAGAGTGAAATATGTCTTCGGGTGGTCGAGATTTAACTTACTTTGTGAGGCTCACATGGCGTTGGTATCTTTGGAGCTGCATGGGACCTTACTACATGTCTATATCACTGAAACTTCCACGGGTTGGTCCCAAGACTCAAAAAAATCGTCGGAAGGCATGATCAGGTTGGGATCCCATATCAACATGGCTGTATCTCGTGGTGGGTCGACTTCTTCTTGGTCAAACATATTCATAACCAAACTACTTGGCTGTTCGGTCAGGGAGACTTCATCTAGAAACCTATTGGCCATCAAATTCATGACATGTACCCATTGAGGGTAGCCTCTTTCAGAGTGGTTTTCCTGATGATAAGTACAGAAAGAATCATACGCGAGATTCCCTAGATCGATATTTAAGTTTGCGGGGGGAGGTTCAATTGATTCGAAAGGTAGGTTTCTTTTAAAGAAAGGCTTATAGGGCCTTTGGCCTTAGTTTCCCTCCCCTGCATTTCTCTTCATTTATATGACTTCATTTGATAATTTATTAACCCTGCGTTGTATATCTTCTATATCACCATTACCTTTGTCGAAATTCTGTTCAACTAGTTTTCCCGGAGGTCTAGCCAGATGGAGTCCTCTCTTGGGAGGGGGCTGGCTTTCTTTTTCCACTAAGGAGACTTGTCCCTGCTTACATCCTCATATAGAATTCTATTGTCTTGGCCTCCTCAAAATTTTCTGCCAGGGTTTGCTTAGTGGATCTTTTTACAAACATAGAAATCGAAGTTGGGAGCGCGTTGGCATAAACCTCGATTTGCAACTCTTGAGTTGGTTTTTCCGCGGGCTGGAATTTGTTTAAGATGGTCGTGAATATATGGTTGAAGTATTTGACCTTCTCTTTCAGACTCATGGTGGCTACAAAAAACTCAACCATCAGGGCTCCCGTAGTAGTTTCCTCTTCAAATTTATCTAGAAAATCTTTTTGGAACTTAGTCCAACTAGTTATTGATCCTAATGGAAAGTTGAAATACCATGTGGAAGATGAATTTTCAAACATGTAGGGGAAGAGTCTGTAGAATATGTCTTCATGTTGAACATTCATAAGTCTAATTGTGAGTATGAACTTCTTGATATGATCTTCAAGTAATCCTAAAGTATCAGAGTCGTACTTAGGAAGCAGTTTCTCTGGATGCCGGGGAAAATTATGTATTCGTCCGGGGAGGGCCATGGAGTTTCCGGCCAATCAGGGCTGATTGTTCTGAAGTAGGATTTCTCTTTCTTCCTCATGGTTATTATTACCCTCCATTTCTTCAGAATCTGATTCGAACACTTCTTCTTCCCAAAATTCATTTGGCTCAGAGATGTCGACGAATGGCATTTCAGGTATCAAATCGAGAGGTTCTTGGATTTTGGTAATTGTGAAATCTATTAAGTCTTCTATGGAGTGCAAGAAAACCTCGTCGGGAGTACTAACCACCAGTCTTCTTTGTTTTTTTATTCAAGGGAGGATAGGAGCTAAGGACAACACATTGATCTACCAGGCGTAGGCTCTAGTGATTCTCTTGAATTGATTCACTTCCTCATGAGGAAGAGCATAGGGTATTTTAGGGTGAAAAGGTTCTTCCTCGGTCTAGGGTGATTTATTTGTTTTAGGAATACTCAACGTGTGTGGGATTTCCTTTGAAGGACTAGCCATGCATGTGGGCTCTTTGAAATGAAAAATAAATATTCATCCATTCATTCTCATGCCCTCCTTCTAGCGCCAATTCTGTTGATGGGTCCTAAATCCCTTGACTCAACAGTAGGAACCAAACCCTCCATCGAGGCCCAATTAGACTCTGAGCATTTAAAATGGAATGAATCTCTAGATCTTACGATCCAACCAATTTATCGATGGGCTTTGTGTTTCTTTGTGAAGGCTCTTCCTTCAGTTAGGTCTATTTTCTTCTGTATTTTCTCTTGGGTGGGGCTGATATGAGAGATACAAGCCGGTATAAACCAACTTGACAAACAACAGGATTAATTTTTAACTACTGGGGAAGAGGCTAATCTTGGAATAACCTGATGTTCAACATGCAGATAATTACCCTATACCATAGGCCTAGTACTAATACATTAACCATGTGAGCATCCAATTATTGTCTAAGAAACTAACTATCAGAAATAAAAAACATATGCAACAAGATGATGGAAAGAAAAATAATTCATCTACCATAACCATTCATTACATAATAACACAACGATTTATCTTCATTATTAAAGCAAGAACATCAAGACATTGCACTAGATAACTTGACAACATAATTAATTTCTCTTACTCATTACTGTATCATTCATGAAACATGATAGGAAGTAGTTCTTCTCCAAGTCCAATCACATGCATCTAATGAAAATAATTTGTCTTTGGTCCAGAAGGACTTCTCAATTCATAGCAGTCTCAAAATAATTCTTAACAACCAAAAAGAAAGAGTTCTTACAACAACCATCGACCCTTTACTCATTGGCCAGTGTCTTTATTTATAATATAAATTTCTAACTGAAACTAATAGCTAATTTCATTTTAAACAAAACAATAATCACCATGTGGCGTTATCTTCTAAAAAATTCTTTGATAGTCATCATGAGATACTTCTTGGAAAGGATGTCTCTTCTTGTATTCAGTCCAACTGACAAACAAGTTTTCACAAGTTTGGGCCCATGGAAATCTATGTTGTTCCATCTGGGCCGCATATATTCCCCTGATGTTTATTGCATGCGCCCAGTACTTTACTAAATTGAAGTTCAGTTGTTGTAGCATGGTTCGGGATCTGATCGGATGTTCTACAATTGTCGCACTTTCCGTGGCCTTGCATCGACTATTTTCGAGAACTCTTCAATCCATAGTGCATCTTGACCACGTCGCTCAGGTCGGTGAAATTATCGGGGGTGCTGAACTTGGGGAACTTGGCATCCTTCATCGCTTTGTCGATTCTTCTTTGGTGTTTCTTTCGATTTCATCGGTGAGATCATAGAACAAGCTTTGTTCGATGATTTGGGAATATTTCCTGCAAGCGGGATTGAGATAGTTTAGTGATCGAGCAATATGACATAAGATACCAACAAACATAATTGACTAGTGCGTACCTATGGAGCTCGTTAGTGTCAATCGTTTAATACTTACATGATCCCAATTGTTCCTTTGAATGAGCTGCGATGTCTTTTATCTATGTCGCTTCTCCTCTTCAATTTAAACGAGTCACACCAGCGCAACAAAGCATGGCAAATCAAGTACAACATATACGAGCATTGGAACCGTCATAGTAGCTGCTCGACCTTTGGGGCTGGGAAAATATGCCAGGGTTGAGAGTGCATGTGTATGTTCCCAGAAGGTTAGATACCGTATTAAGGAATTCATTAAATTCCTCTAGAATCCGTATTACCAAGTGTGTCAACTATCATTCATCAATAATGGAAGTTGGGGAGTTTAAAGAGATTGGAATGATCATACTGGACATTCTATGCAACTCTGATCGGTGGCGCTTTAAGTGTTCTGGATTGCATTCGACGAGAAACTGTGACACGTTAAGTCTTTAAGGAATCTCTTCATGAAGTGTGAGTGTTCTTTTATTTGAGTTTTTTGTGCAAATTTTGTGATTTTATAATTGTTATTTTTTCAATGTGAATTTGTTGATATGTTCCCTCTAAAACTTCCAATATTGATTGACATTGACATGGCTTATTAACCCAGTGTTACTTAAAATATTCGAACATACAATTTAGCATTCAAATGGTGGGTAAGGATTGCACTTAGGGGATATACTCACGTCAAAAGAACTAAAGAAAAAAGATATCGCGACTACCTATACTTGGGTGGCATCGGGGATCGGTAAGTTAAAATGTAAAATTTAATGTGTATTTTTATTTTGTAACTCCCCGACGTCGAGATCGTGTAGGGTGTCGGCAATCAATGATACCACTCTTCTCTTTGCACAAAACTTTCCTTTTCATTTTCCTGCCGTAGCCGAACGGGTCGGTCTTCGGCGATGCCCCTGCCAAAGTTCAATCATAAAAATAAATACTTTCATCTGTCGACGCCGATGAAGATCGATGCTCGGCTATTTTAAACTTCTCAAACGATTTCATCACCTTTAACGTTTACTAATGCCGAACTCCTAAGCTTGTCGGGGAAAGATTTAGTGTGCAAATTCCTTAAGTAGCTTGTTAAGGACCCTTTAACGATTAAGATGATTCCTTTTTGTATGTTCAGGTAGGCTTTAGAAAATTCAAACATGAACATAAAAATAAGCACAAGTATCAGTTTCATACTGAAGGAAAAATAGACAGTGCAAAGGATCAAGTGGTACCGAAAAGTAAAAAAATGAACATAGACTTTTAGGGTGTGTTGAGTGCTCAACACCCTGTACGGATGTTGACGTAATCCATACTGATGCTGACGTCAACATTATGGATGCTAACTCATCCCTGCTGACTAGGCTAGGTTGACCAAAACTTTGGCCGTGAATATCTTTCAATCCGTAACTCCATTTGACGAACCATTTACACCGTTGGAAATATTGCAACGTGCTCTTCGTGATGATTCCAATTTTACTGAGTTTTAAGGACTTTAAATTTTTTCCCTTTCTCTGTCTACTAAGGCCATTAATGATCTTCCTGAAGTAATTCTAAGAACTTTGAGTCATTCCTGGGCCTCTTTGGATCCTTTTTGGATCATGCCTTCCCACTGAAATATTTTTGGACCACCAAAAGATTTTATCAATCAACATGTAAGTGAGGGAAGAGTTCCCTCACCTTATATTTCTCAATCCACATTGCCTTGCTTGGATGTGTTCCCTTTAAGCCCACTCAAAGATAATTGACATCACCCATGTGTGAAGTCCCTGTTCTTCTATCTAGGATGATATATTCCTTTAACTCGTTCAAGTACTAAGGAGAAAAATCATCAACTAAAGGTATTGAAACTTCCTCACACTGATCCATGATCATGGGAGGCTAAAACGTTTCAAATTTTCCATGTTTACAACTGATTAGATCTGCATATAAGGTGGGAGATCTAAATGAAAATCATTGGTACCGCTTTTCTCCAAAATAGTGAAGGGTCCATATGTTATAACCCTAAATTGCACCACACATGCTTACCTAGCATCAGGCCAACTCATATCCCTTCTTTGCCAAAACTCTACTGAAAAAACTCTTTGAAAATCCTCTTGTGTCAAGGCCCACACGCCTTAACCCATTACTGCACGTGTGTACATGTTGGCTGACTCACAACAGCCCATGTGTACCTAACAAAGCACGAAAAAAGGAAAGTTGTCGATGAAAAAAAAATCTATGGGTCAGTTAACTGAAACTCCCAGCCATGCATGGCCAAGGGTTCATCCAAAACCCTAGCTCCTTCTATCCTATAAAATAAGGGGTAGGGGTACCATTTGGAAGAGGAAAAAATATAGCAAAGAAACTCTGCCCATTTACGTAATCCATTTTCCCAACCCTTTAGCCTTTCCTCATGCCAAAGGAGATTTAACGCAAATCAGTTGAAGGACAGAAGAAGAGGAGCCCAGGATCAAGTTCAAGGAGCAGTGGTTGGTCTCATCTTTTGTAAGTTGATTCACTTTCAGTAATAAAAAGAATGTTTTTCCCATCCCAATGCATGAATTGTCTATGGTTTGACTAATTTATGCTTGATTTCTAACCCTTGAGTATAGAAGTAGCATGCATGCATAGTTGTTGTTTGTCTTGAGTGCAGGTTATCTTTGGAAGAAGTAGCACAAGAAAGTAGTCAAGCACAACGAAGGATCTACATA
>JASDQU010751694.1:49299-67385 GCA_032191745.1 Picea mariana
TGACCCTAGTTTGCTAGTCCATAGGGTGTTTTTCCCAACAACAGAATTGGCGACCATACTGGGGAGAATACTCTTTAGGGTTCCTGGATTTATTTAAGTTTTTTGGGTAGTTTAAAGATTAGGTTTTCTATTTTTCTTTGCCTGTCTTTTTTTGTAAGGTCTGAGCTAGCAGGGAGTCTAGTTTTCCATACCATCTTTCCTTGACTTTTGCTTGACTGTATTTTTTGAGACACACAGAGGTACACGCGGCCTACAGAAGGCTTGCATGCATGTACTCACACCCTATCCTCTGACAGCCCGCGTGTGAATGCTAGCTATAGAGATAGCAGTAGCATGTAGGAGTTCAGAGAACCTTAGAGGTAGTCCTCATCTTCCCTATCAGAATTACACATTCTCAGGGGGTTTTCTAGAATCATGTCTGAGTCTTGCTGGTTCACAGTCCTATCTCAGATTGCTTTCTTTTTGCCTTATTTTTTTTCCTTGCATTAGTTGTTTTTCTATTAGAAAAAGTAGCCAAGCCTTCAAGATATCCTGGTTATCAATACTAGAGGCCTCTTCTTGGTCTGGACTGCCTATTTTCATATTTTTCCTTAGAATTTAGATATACACACGGCCTGTACAAGGTTATCCCGTGCGTACACGCTTTCTATCCATGTTCAACATGCATTTGCATGCGTGTTGTTTTAGTGACAGTCGTGTGCCTGTACAGGCTACTTTTTGCTCAGGGTGGGGTAGTCATCCCCTCCTTTGATAAGAAGTATTCCTCTTAGGTGTTTGAAGCTGTGTTTAAACAATCAGTATCTTAGGATTCATCTTACCCTTAGCCTGTTTTTTCTTAATTAAAAGTTAAGAGAAAAATATAAAAATAAAAATAAAAATTGTTTTATGGTTTTTAGACAAGCGTGAGAGTCTTTGTTTTTTTTTATTTCCATTGCATGATTCTTTGCGATCTGCGCTTTAAGCCATAATTTGTTTTTCTTGGTTTTTTGCTTGTTGGTATTTTCCCTTTTTTTCTTTACTATCACTTAAATAAAAAAAAATCTCTTTTCATTTTTTTTCTTTAGTTGAAGAGTGTGTTTTTGCATCATTAGCTAGGGAAAAGTCTTTTTATTTTGTAAGTTTTTTTTACAGTTCACTTAGATCATAAGTAGCTCATAGTTGAGAGAAATTATTTTGAGTTGGTTGTATAAAATCTTAGAAAAATTAAAAAAAAAAAAATCTTTCTTTGTGAAAAGTTGTTGAAATTTTTCATTTAGTAAAAGTTATTTTTCTATAGCTTTTTCATTCATTTTTGCTTTCATCTTTACACATCATCAGTTTCACCCTCATACCCCTTGACATAATATAAATCCATAAAAGCAATGCTAATTTTAAAATCTACTAGACTTTTATGTTTGTAGGGTTCACAAACTAGTTCAGGACTAGGGCCTTGGATTAGGTTGGAGAGGAAACTCTTCAAGGCCATTCAAAACCAAACATTAAATTCTGAGATAGGGAGTGCCTAAGTCCTGTTTCATGGAATTTATCTAGGATCCCCCTCTAAAATAGGGGATAAACATGAGGTCGCGTGTAGAAAGGTAGCTGAGATAACCCCTCCAAAGCTAGATCAATCATAGTGGAGAACACATATAGAGGGCTTATTTTGGGATTCCGTCGTTTGCATTTGCCATAGGGCTTCGTGCGTCTCAAATCCATTAGAGGTCCTCAGTTGTCTTCCGTACCATTTGCTCTCGATACCCTTGACAAGTTTCAGGCTTGATACCCTGCTCATTGTGGTCTACCCGACTTTCAACTGTACCCGCCTGGTGACTGTTCGTGTGCTGGCAACCTAGTTGCCAATATTTTTAGGGACATACACAGGTGACTATGGGGGTATACTGTGGTACCTAGGATAGAAATTGGGCCACGCTTTGTAGAGTATACCCGGAGGGTGCTTCCGTGTTCGAGTTGCACTTGCATCGGTAAGTTGCTCTAGTGTTGGTTGTTGTAATTGTTCTTCCAAATAGTTTAGTGATTGCTTGTCTTATCTCTTAGGGGCTTCTTTTTAGTGTGTGTTACTTTTGAATGTTTAGAATACCTTAGCGTGTCTTGGATATTCTCACACAGTGGAGGATCCTGAGCTTCGTTGGTCACGAAGGCTTCTTGGCATGCCTTCGGTTACACTGGAGCCACCCCTGCCACCATTAAGGTGAAAGATAGACCAACAAGGGTCTTTTGAAGAGACCGGGTTACAAACCTTTGTGCCCGAACAACTCCCGTAGGAATCAAATACCACTCTTGGCTCGATTGAAACCCCAATCAGTGATATCTTGGCACCATTTATTGTACCAATTCAATTTCACGAACGCCAGACAGTGCCTCACACAGCTATGGAAACAAATGTTGTTACTTCTACTGGGAATTCTTCAATTCCCACCATAGTTTCTACCACAGGAGAGTCATCTCCTAACCTACCATCGTTGGTCCAAGCCACCATGGTCTGGGCCGCAACTACGTCACACAGTGGACCGAACCCGTCTATGGCGGCGGCTACAACCCCCTTCACACCTAGTGTGACAGGTTCTCCATTGTCATACGGTATGCCTAGTTTGGGTACAAGTCCTGCAGTAACCTACTCCACTTTACAGACTTTGGGTCTGGGGGCAGGGAGCTCTAATTCTCCTCTGCAAGGTCACCTTGTGGGAACTCTTGTCCCTTTTAACACTTTTCCTTACGCAGGAGGTCATATTCCTCCTTCGTCCCCTTCTCTTGGTGGTTCGCATCAGTAGTCCACCGGGCAGCCTACACACACTAGTCTATTTGGAGCAGGGAGTCAAGGAACACCTGTGCAAAGTATGCCGGTAGGTTTGACACCATTTTCTTGGAATGCGACATTTGGTAACAACACATTCTCATCAGCCGCTTTTTCGTCTGGGGGAAACCCCATTTTCGGACAATCTACTCCTACACAGGGGGCACACATAGCAGGACCTTGGAACTTAGGACAAGGATCCATTCCCTCCTCTAGAAAGCCATTTTGGGGTAATTATTTCCACAGTCAATGGAACCCTGGATAGACTACTATGCCTCTCCCATTAGAACCATCATGGGGTAACCCTTCCCAAATTCCTTAGAACACGATGCATGCCCAACACTCTATGTCCTTTATGGGAAATCAGCCGATGATGTCGCCACAGATGCAAAATCCTTATGCTGGTCAGGGCCATGGTTTCTACCGGAATTCAGGCTAGCAGCCAATCTTTTCCTGGCAACCTGGTGCCAGTCAAACTCCAGGACCCTTTTTCCCAAGTTATCAGCAAGAACATAAACTACCATTCCTGGTGACTTTACACTTGCCAGATTTGACAAGGTTGTTAAACGATCTGATTTGTCAAGATCCATGTTGGCCTCCTATGCTGACAAAGTTGCCTTCAGACATTCCAAAGTTCAAGGCCAAGCCTAATGAATATCCAGGTGATCATGTGACTACCTTTCATCTTTGGTGTTCATATAACTCATTGAAAGATGTCTCTGTACAATTGCGATTGTTTCAACGTACTCTTATCGGGAGTGCTGAAAAATGGTACATTGAGCTCGATCACTCAAGATACTCTTATTTGGGGAAACTGGCGATAGCCTTCCTTAACCATTTCCAGTGACCTATGAGATACGACGCTGGAACAGAGCTGCTCGCCAATTTCGAACAGACAACAGCGGATCATATCTCTAATCATATCCGAGAATGGAGACATTGAAAGAGTCTAATCAAAGTACTAGTCCCACCAACATTCCTTATTGAGTGGTTCCTTAAGTATTTGGTCCAATAGTTATCCAAATACGTCACAACATCTAGAGTTTTCTCTAAGGAAGATGCCATCATGAGGGCTCAACAGTTTGAGCTCATCTGTTCTCCGTCTGGTTTATTATACAACATCTTGCTAGATGCGCCACGTTCGATACTGGATAAAACCAGACAGAGAGATGGACCACATGCCGATGGTATTGTTGGTTCAGTTCAAACCAAGCCCACTGAGCAATTGATAAAATAGTTGCAACAGTTATCCATACAACACACAGTGGCCAACCAAACTATTTCTTTGGCTACTCCCCCTACCCAAATGTCAGAAGTACACTTCGTGCAGTCGACTAACCCAAAGGCTACTCAACAACCTGAAGGGAAGAAAAAACAATGAAAGAAGGGTAAGGGGGATAAAAAACCCACTGATAATGCTGGCGGGGACAACATGGAAAAATGGAAGGCAAGGTGTCCGTGCAACTTGTGCATGGAAGACCACCCAACCCATCTTTTCCCTCGACTTGCAGAGGCCCACAAGTTTGTCACACAGCAACAACAGGCAGTGTTGACTAATACCTTTCAACATGGGAAAAATCTAACTCAAGCCTCTACAAGCACAGAAGGGAGAAGCCAAGAAACCGGCCCACCTCCAAACAATCCCTCATCCGCGAATGTATATATGGTTAGGGGTGATGCTTTCATATCAACTAGAGCACACGACTATAGTAAACCAAGTGATTCTGAGAAGGGTAAAGAAGTTGATATCCCATATCTTCCTCTACAGATTAAGAAGATGTTGGGAGAAACAATGACATGCATTCCAAAGAGTGCATTTAAAAAACATTCCCACAACCCAAACACAAGGGCCACCCAGAATTACTCCGTGGTGGAAGATTTATCACAAACCCCTTGTGCGATGTCTGCTTTGGAGGTCCTCCAAAGATGCCCTGCTCAGAGGAAAGCCTTGTTAACCGCTTTGGCCTCTACTGAGACTTGTAATATGGGTACCATAATGTTAGATACAACCGACTTAAAACCTCGTCTTCCTTACCACGTAGCATTTCAGATACTAGTGTATCATCCCATGAAAACTTTTACATGGAATATCTTCCACACGGTGGTCGACGAGGGTGCCTCGACATGCGTTATGTTGTTAGCATGATGGAAGGCCATTGACCAGCCTACTTTGTCTCCATCACCTAGTCTCCTCACTGCTTTCGATGGTCATTCTTTCCGACCACATGGCATCATTCCTTCTTTCCCTATGCAGTTAGGAGGGAAAACCATGTGTGTCAAAGTAGAGGTAGTCGATGCTCCCCTCGACTATAACCTCTTGTTAGGAGGGAGTTGGACTTATGCTATGCAAGCTATGGTTGCTACAGTTTTCCAAGTCCTGTTGTTTCCACATGAGGGTCGGATAGTGACCATCGATCAATTGTCTTTCTCCAGACCTAACCCAGCTTTGGGGGAATCCATGGTCCCGATGATTTATGATCCTCAACTAGGTGTTGTTAACGTAGGAGTTGGTTTGTGCCCATCTTTGATGGGTACCTTCGATTACCCACCTCCTCATGACAATATCAAATTTATATCTAATCACCATAAGGTTGAGATTTTTCAAGTTTCGTCGTTCCGCACGACATACTTTGAGGATCCTTGGATTCTTCCTTCCCCATCAGCCATGATGGATGAGACAGGGCACCCAGGCATGTCCATGCCCTTGTCTGCCTCTAAGGTAGCGTACTCTTTAGTCCAGCAAGCTTCAGCTAACCCTGATCTGACTCCTGCACAAGAGTTAGATCCACTTCTAGAGCCTATTTGGGCTCAGGGTTCTCTCTCTAACATCGATTCGTTAGACTTAGTCTCGCCTTCTAATGAAGCAGTAATTGAAGCAATGACTAGTCCAGACAAACCTTGGGACGATCTTCATCACATATCATATCATATTCACCATGACTATGACTGGAGATAGGTCTTGTCATACTAATCTCTTAGCTACACCAAAAATTTATGCTGAGGGCAATATGGCAACCATTGCTGAAATGATACCTATCAATATCTCTAGAACCATTGGCATCATAGACAATATTTTCGTCGGAGCATACATCTCCCCTGAGGAGATGCCAGGCATCGACCCACAAAGAGTCTATCATGAGCTAACATTATTGTTTTTCAAGCTCGCTTTGAGATCCAAAACAACATCCGACGAGACTGCATTTATTCTTTTCGATCTCATCCAGATTAACTGAGAAAAGTAACCATTGTGGAGTCTTCTTTAAGCCCTTTTCAGACTCCTTAAAAATGAAAATATTGCTGAGTGACCTTGTTTCTTCACACTCGTTAAATTGGTTCAGAAGAACGTTCCTTAAATAGGTCTCCTTTTAGGCCCTTTTTAGACCCTCTAAAAATGAAAAGATTGCCAAGCAATCTTGTGACCTTTCACGCTCGTTAAACTGAAATTTGAAGTCACGTCTGTCCGATGGTAGTTTACCCCTTTTTCGGTCCAGACAGTCAACTGTACAAACAAAGGTATACTCTATCAAATTCCCATTCTTTACAAGAGTACTCTCAGGTAGAATTTTATTCCTTTTTTGGGCCCGAGGGACTAAATTTATGAAAAAGAAACCCCCATGGAGTCCATAGTTAAGCTCTTTTCAGACTCCCTAAAATTGAAAAGATTGTCGAGTGACCTTATTCCTTCACACTCGTTAAATTGGTCCAGAAGAATATTCCTGACGGAGTCCATAGTTAAGATTTTCTCAAACTCCTTAAAAGTGAAAAAATGGTCGAGTGATCTTGTCCTTATCACACTCATTAAAATTCTTTTGAATTGATGTCTAATCAGTGCTAGTTTACCCCTTTTTCGAACCGACTAGACTATTGTCGAAAAAGGTACCCCAACGGAGTCTCCTTTTATGCTTTTTCAGACTCTCTAAATATGAAAAACCACCGAGCTTACCTTCTCTAGGCTCATTAAACTTACATCGAAGGACGTTACCATTGTGTGTTCTATCAACCACATTTGCATAGCTTATCCGGAAGCCTTGTGACAGTTTGCTTCTACGTCTTAACACCTTTGGCTGCCGAAGGATTTTCCCCAAGTATCATTTTACCAGAACATCAGTCTTGTCCTTGTGCCTTGAGCTTGTATGTTTGTAGTACTCATTCCTCAATTGTAACGTAATATTCCTTTATTCTTTTTCCAAAATGATCCAAAAAAACAAAAAAATCAAATATACCCCAAAAAGAGGAATGGAAAGGTATTTTCTTTATTGGAAGCATAGTGAGTCGCCCTTGGATAAAGCACATCTGTTTGTTTGATCATCAGACTATGGGATGTAGTACGACCTTAGGAAGCTTTTATCGCTATATAGAGTTGTGTCCTCCACCGTTTGGTTATTCTTCCAAACGTATGGAGAGTTTGTGTTGCCTCTTGCTTTGTAGACTTATGATTAACATATATGTTGCCTGAGTATCATCACTTGTCATGCTATTGTCCAAGGGAAGTTTGTCACTAAGCTTGAGTCAACCCCTCTACAATATGTCTCTTGTCCGCATACTCGACCATCTTGAACTTCCAATCAAGTTTTTGTTTGAAATCACTAAAGCCTTCAATCCGATCATCAAGATTATCAAGTCCATAACCGACAAGCCATCGAAGACCTCTGGGTAGTGCAATTGTACACTCATATTACACTCCTACTCGAGTTTTAGAGGATTTTGAAGTTGTTACTCGAGCTTTGAAGTCCAGCCATCAGGCCGAATTAGCTTCTGGAAGATGGATACTCTATATGTATATCTTTCTGATTTTGAGATGTAGCTCCACTGTTTATTATTCGCGGCTACTCTTTATAGCTATTTGACATGGATCTACAGTGTATTTGATTAGTAGCCATGGTTCTATTTTATCCCGAGCATGGGTATGCCCGCCTCGGTGAGACATTTGTTATTTTGCAGATGACACCTCTTGGTTCCTGATCCTTGGGCTCAATTGTTCGGCATATCAGTAAAGATTGGTAATGTATTTCGGCCATCAGATGCTCTTCTAACCTCACACATTAGGGGGCATATGTTATAACCCTAAATTGCACCACACATGATTACCTGGCATCAGGCCAACTCATATCCCTTCCTTGCCAAAACTCTGCTGAACAAACTCTTTGAAAATCCTCTTGTGTCAAGGCCCACGTGCCCTAACCCATTACTGCATGCATGTACACACTGGATGACTCCCAACAGCCCATGTGTACCTAACAAAGCACGAAAAAAGGAAAGTTTCCGATGGAACAACAAGCTATGGGTCAGTTAACTGAAACTCCCAGCCATGCATGGCCGACGGTTCATCCAAAACCCTAGCTCCTTATAGCCTATAAAAGAAGGGGTAGGGGTACCATTTGGAAGAGGAAAAATAATAGCGAAGAAACTCTGCCCATTTATGTAATCCATTTTCCCAACCCTTTAGCCTTTCCTCATGCCAAAGGAGATTTAATGCAAAGCAGTTGAAGGACAGAAGAAGAGGAGCCCAGGATCAGGTTCAAGGAGTGGTGGTCAGTCTCAGCTTTTGTAAGTTGATTCACTTTCAGTAATAAAAATAATTCTTTTCCTATCCCAATGCATGAATTGTCTATGGTTTGATTAATTTACGCTTGATTTCTAACCCTTGAGTATATAAGTAGCATGCATGCATAGTTGCTGTTTGTCTTGAGTGCAGGTTATCTTTGGAAGGAGCAGCGCAAGCAAGTAGTCAAGCACAATGGAGGATCTACATCGAATACCGGTAATAAAGTAGGTGGTCCGTTTCCTTGCATTTACTGAGAAAAAGAGATTTAAATCTTGGGATGTAGGTAAAAAAGTAGTTTCTATTCGGTCAAATCTGCATGCAAGTCTGACCCTAGTTTGCTAGTCTGTAGGGTGTTTTTCCCAACAACACCATATCAGATAGGCTTGAGTTTCTTTCCTTCACCCTTCAACCGATCCTTGATGATGTGAAGCCATACCTGGTCTCCAACTTGGAATTGATGATCAACCCTGTGCTTGTCATGTCGATCCTTATAATATGCTTGACTTTTCTCCAATTGTTCCCTAACTGCTTGGGGCATTTGTTGGATCTTTTGAATGAAATTGATGGCCCTATCTTCATTTATTTCTTCATTTGAATCGACATCTTTCACATACATCAATTCCAAAGGGACCTTAGGAAAGTACCCAAAACATGTCGCAAATGGAGAACACTGAGTGGAGGAATGTAAGTCTCGATTGTAATCATGTTGTACATAGGGTATTTGCTCATCCCATAACTTGGGATGCTTACTGCAGTTGCCTCGAAGAAAAAGTACCATTGTTTGGTTAACAACCTCTATCTGACTGTTGGTCTGTGGATGGAAAGTAGTTCTCCTCTTCAACTTGGTGTCCATCATTCTCCACAAGCTTGTCCAAAAATCTCCAAGGAACCAAGTATCTCGATCTGAGATAATGGATGTGGGAAACCCAAAGTGGACTCAGATATACTGAAATAAGAGATTAGAATTCTTCTCAACAATGATCTTCTTTTTACATGGCATCAATATACACATCTTTCTAAACCTATCCACTACTACATATAAGTAGTCATGACCCATTTTCAACATTAGTAAACCCCTTACAAAGTCCATGGTGATACTTCCCATGGATGAGACAGAACAGAAAGTGGTGAGTACAACCCCAATTTCCTATTAGTGGGCTTACAAGTAGAGCACATCGCACACCCCTTTACATATTTGGTTACAATCGCTTTTATCGGAGGCCAGTAAAAAAACCTTTTCATATGAGACATAGTTTTTCCTACCCCAAAATGCCCAGACATAAGAGAAGTGTGAGCTTCATGTATTACATGGACTCAGTCACCTGTAGGAATACATAGCTTCCAAGTTGGTAGAGTAATTTCTCCTACAGACAATAGTTCTCTACCTATGCACCGTGGGTTAGCTTCTCAAATACATCCTTAAAATCTTCATCAATAG
Organism: Picea mariana; assembly: GCA_032191745.1. Taxonomy (NCBI): domain Eukaryota; kingdom Viridiplantae; phylum Streptophyta; class Pinopsida; order Pinales; family Pinaceae; genus Picea; species Picea mariana. Next base: position 59,074 of record JASDQU010751694.1, read on the forward strand.
CATATTGTTATACATAGCTATCATGAGATAAAGAAGTGTTCTTCAAAACAATAGAAGCAACAATAGGAGGTCTAGAAATCATATCAACTACTTTGTTACTTGTACCCTTTTTATATTTGATTACCAAATGGAACTATTGAAGAAAACCCATCCACCTATAATGTCGATATTGCCGCAACTTTGTTTGTGCTTGGAGATATTATAAGGGTTAGTGATCTGTATGTATGATTGTTTCCTTCCCTAACAAGTAGTGCTTCCATTTTTTTACACTTTTAACTAATGCATACAACTCTTTATCATATGTGGGATAGTTAAAAACATCTCGGTTAAAATTTTCAGAGTGGTAACATATAGGATTACGACATTGAAACAATACTGCACCCATGGCGTAACCACTTGCATCTATCTCGATCTCAAAAGGCTACTGAAGATTTGGCAATGCTAATACTGGTGTGATACTAATCTTTTCCTTCAAAGTGTCGAAGACCTTTTTTGCTTTCCTCCCCAGTGAAAAGTGTTCTTCACACTGGTTAAGGCATGCAAAGGAGGTGCAATGAAAGAGAAGTTTGCTATGAATCTCCTCCAGCACTAAACTACACCCAAGAAGCTTCGTACTTCAGTTACAGTTGTGGGCTCAGGTCAATTTACAATTACATCAATTTTGGAAGGATCAAATTTCAATTGTCCTTCTCCTACAATATGACCTAAGTACACTAGTGCAGTTTTTCCAAATTCACATTTGGACATTTTTACATATAACTTTTCCCTTTGCAAAGTATCAAATACTTGCTTTACATGCCATACATGTTCATCCCAAGTCCCACTGAATACAAGAATGTCATCTAAATACACAATCGCAAAATCATCTAATAATGGCCTAAATACATAATTCATTACACACAAGAAGGTTATCGGAGCATTACAAATCCCAAATGACATAACTAACCATTCAAACAAACCTTGTTTGGTCTTAAAGGAAGTTTTTCATGCATCCTGTTCTGCAACCCTGATATGATGGTAACCATTGCATAAATCCAACTTAGTGAAATATAAAACATTCTTTAATTGATCAAGTAAATCATCTATACTAGGAAGAGGGTATCAATTTTTCACCATGATTTTGTTTAAAGCTTGGTAATCGACACAAATTTGCCATGTGCCATCCTTCTTTGGCACCATCAAGATCGAAGAACCGTAAGGAGATGAACTGGGCCTGATGACCCCTTGATCCAACAAGTAATTAATTATTTCTTATGGGAAGGATCACATACTTGGAAGGCGTCAGATGTTCTGACATCCTTTTCTCTTACAACCATGAGTACATATCTCTTATTAGTGTTTATGAGTCTTTTCATATGTCCTGCACTAATAAGTGTTGTGTTAACCTTCATGTTGTGGGATCTAACAATATATTCCACTCCTCCTTTAGTAAGGTGATATTTATTCTCATGACGAAAGGAGACTGCTTTTCTATCATAAAGATATGGACTCCCTAGCACTATGCCACATATATCAAGTGAAACAACATCCAAATCAACTTCATCAATCAATTTTGAAGCAATAGAAAATCTAAATCTACACTGCTTGGTGACATTAATTTTTTCTTTATCACATACCCAACCAAGAGGATAAGGCTTTGGATGTGGTTTAGTTTCAAGGCTCATATTTTTGACAAGTGCCTCAAATATTAAGTTATTTTGGGAACCCGGATCAAACAATGTATCAATCTTAGTATGCTTAGATACAACTCTTATGTGAAATAATTCATTCCTCTTTCTTTCATCATCATGATATTCATTAGTAGAAATTGAAGTAGCATGAAGAGAATCTTTACCTTGTACTCCAACCACTGTGATCTTTTCTTTATATCGTGAATCAGAACCAAGATCTTGTTGCATTGTAGCAACAATATTTGTCTTCCCCTTTCCACCGAACTTATTCAGTCGTTTCTATGGATGTAACTTCAAACAGTGCTCATCGTTGTGACCATCTCTCTTGCAATGAGTGCATGATGGGTTTCCTTCTCCCTTCTTTGTAGTGGCGGTCTTTTTTTCCTTCCTTTTAAACTTTCCTATAAACTGATTAAGTGGGAACTTGGAAGGTTTCTTTGTGGGATCTTATTGAACATTCTTTCCTTTGTTTTCAAGGCGTATGGCTTGCACACAAACTTTGTCAAGACTGGTGGGGTTAAAAAATAGTAAAGTATGAAGAATATAACTGTGAAGTGCACCAATATACTTCATTAAAGTTTCATAAGAATCTAAAGGAATGTTTAGTGCAAGTGCTTTCTTCCTAAATTATTCTATGAAAATTTGTATGTTTGACCTTTACTTTGTCTTAAAGTTTTCCATTCCATCATTGCTTTATGTAAATAACCCAATGGATAAAATTTATTCCTTATTACTGATTTAAATTATGACCATGAGGAAAGAAGATTACCACACTTAATTCTGTCTCGAAGCTTTCTCTCCCACCATATGAGAGCAGTGCCTTCCAACCGAAGAGAGGCTAATTTCACTTTAACTTCCTCTTCATCAATATGTTGTACATGAAAATATACTTAAACCTGTCAGATCCAATTATCCATCTTTTCAGGATTAGCATCACCATTAGACATAGGTAAAGAAAATTTTACATCAAGCTTTAATAATGGTTTCTTAAAAGAATATTTATGGTTAGAATGGTGAGAATGGTGAGAATGATTAGAGGAAGAAGAGATAGAACTCGGTGGTGAAGATGGAGGCTTAGGAGGGTCTCCTCCAACCCCTTGGTTCACTGAAGCATTTTCATATGTTAGTGCTTCCTTTTTCTTCCCTTTCTTTTCCATCCTCATATCGTAATCTCCATACATTCGCTCAACCATATCTGACATGCGATAGAATACCATATGGAATTTTTTCTCCTGTTCATCATGCTTGTCCTCTTCATCCATTTTCTTCTTTCAGGATGCATGACCAATCTCGTGGTTGAAAGTATTAAGTGTTCCTTCACCCTGTTTATGCTTGGCCCTAGTAAGCATTCACACTCAATAGTTCAAGTCAAGGATGAATACTCTGATACCAACATGATCCAAGATGTTTTCATCGATGTGACTTATTAAATTTTTTTATTAAATGAGAATAAATTGAAGTGCACCATAAATAAGGAAAGCTCAACGAGAAAGAGACATTAGCATTAAATTTGAACACAAAAAACTTGATAACAGAGTTCATCCCTGATGGACTACGTCTCTGGGTCCTCCTCTCAAATGGGTAGGCCTTTTTAGTAGCTCAAAAAAATAATTTGGCAAAATACATAAGTATACCTCATTACGAAATTAAGCTACAGAAGCTTTTCTCAGATCTGAAAACAAACAGTACCACTAAATTCGTGGCGTCAAATTACCCAAAAACGATTGTCTCCATGCCTCGATATGACTCTAGCACTTCTAGGCCCAAGAGAAATTCTATCTCAGTTTCTGTGCCTACAACCTACAATTAATTCATAAGATTTTGCATAGAATTTCATGCCTGGTCGTACCGTCGCACGACCCCTACTCCTTTTTTGTGCATTGGAAAATTTTAGTTTTTAAATTAAAAATTGGGCGGATTAAACAATATGGTCATTTGGTCCAATGGTTGGCGGATGTGTATTGAGGGTGAGTTGTTAGATGAGGTCTCGGGGTCAGACCCATAGTCCTCCCATTTTTTTACACCTTTGTTAGAACCGTTACCAATAGTGGCCCGAAGTTGGAGGACTGCTGCTAAAAATGAAAGATACATCAGATATGGTGGGTCTGCTGCTAAAAACCTAGCCAGATTTAGTGGAGCATTTTTTTCGTTTTGGCGGATTGTTGTTGAATTTTGTGGAGCGCCAAGTCTCGTGGAAGTGCCGCTAGTTTGGCGGACTCAATCCTTTTATTTTTATTTTTAACAATTATGTTGTTGGACCTCATTAGGAATTTACTTTCTACTATGTGGCAGCCCATGAATGAGCCACGTGGCGGCCATTCATTGGCCCAGGTCACCTACTTGCATGGTTATCTTGCCACGTCACCCCCTACCTAGTCAGCTTACCACATATGGTATGGATTCTACGTTAGTTGTCGTGTGGCTGTATGGATTTCCACGTGGTTATATGGTTTTCCACGTGGCACTTTTCCATTGGTCCACATACTAACTTGGAAATGCCAAAAGTGGGTGACACGTGGTATCCCCTGGTGTTTCCATGTCATCATGACATGTGTCTTCCTCTGATTGTGCCACATACCCTATACAGATGCTGACATCAACAATATGAATGTTGACTCATCCCTGTTGATTGGGCTAGGTTGACCAAAACTTGACCATGAATATCTTTCTATTCGTAACTCCATTTGACGAACCATTTACGCTGTTGGAAATATTTCGACACACTCTTTGTGATGATACTAATTTTGTTGAGTTTTAATGACTATGAATTTTGTTCCCTTTCTATGTCTGTTGAGGCCATTCTGAGCTTCCTAAGGTACTTCTGAGAACTTTGAGTCATTCCTGGGCCTCTCTGGATCCCTTTTGGATCAGAAGTGTTTCATTCGCCAACGAAAATCATCAATGGCCAATGATTGGGTCAATATAATTGGTGGAGTCTTTTTGTATGCCAAGACAATTTTCCAATCAATGATGAAGAAAGAGGGTGATGATGTGTCATGTGATGTTAGAATTCACATGTCATTCCACATCAGGCTCCAAGTGTCATTCCACATTAGCCATGTTGTCATGCTAGCACCCATGTGTCATGCCACATCAGACAAGAAATGGTTGATGGTCGATGATCAGATCAGTCAAATTGGTAAAGCATTTCATTCGTCCCAGAGGGATCGGTGATGACCGATTGTCAATGGTTGGGTCGATCAGTTTAGCAATGTATTACAAGTTGGTTTCCAAGGAAAGGGTCGATGGTTGAGTCAATAGTTTTGGTAGGGTGTCGCATGTATCCAAAGGAAAACATTGATCGTCGATATCCAATAGAGTTCATATCAATGACTGAGATTTCATCGCCTGATTTCAAGATCAACGACTTAGATTAAAAGATTGTTATTGTTGGATTACTGAGAGGGGGGGTGAATCAGTAATAGAGCAATTTAATCCTTTTTAACCATATAATCCAAGTGTTATATCAACGTATCATTATCATCCAATAACTGCAGAGTAAATAACAATTTAATCCTTTTTAACCATATAATCCAAGTGTTATATCAATGTATCATTATCATCCAATAAATGCAAAGTAAATAAGCAATGAACAAATGAACAAAAATACACATACACAGTACACCAATGTTTTATGTGGAAACTCAAAGTGGGAGAAAAACACATAATGCTTTTTCTTATATGTCTTGAAGAATTACATTCATTGGAAGCACCAACTTCCTTTGTTTTCCAGCTGCAACTGAAAGGATGATCCAATCCCCTTCTTTCTCAAGCTACAACCTGAGGGAAGCTCCAACTCTCTTATTCTCTAGCTACAACTAGAAGGAGGCTACAACCCCCTATGTTCTACAGCTACAACTGGAAGGTGTCTACAATCACCTGTCCTTGCCCCATGCAACTGCCCTGAAGTAGAAGTAGAATGATGGAACCATTGTCACACTATCACTATGAGATATACCACTGTAAACCTATACCAATAAAACTGAACCATTCATCAACCATGCATCAACTTGTACATCAACCTGTAATCAACCTGTACCATAAACAAGTGCATCAACCATGCACCAACCTGTACCAAACAACCTGTAATCAACCTTTACCATAAACAAGTGCATCCAACCATTTACCAAGTATATACCAATCATGTGCCAACTACTCATCAACTATGAATCATCAATATGTACCAACATCATCAACTATACACCTCGTGTATGTGCCAACCCATCAACTACTTGTCTCAACCATGTACCCAAAATGAACCTTAACCAAAATCCCTCATCAATTTCATCATCCAAATATGATTTGTAACTCTATAATAGACCTGGTGTATATGATCACATACCTGCAAACCTTCCTTAACATTCACAACAAGAGACTAGCATTTTCATCAAACTTTTCTTTAGTCTCACATGACTAGTTTAAGATTAGTCAACAACCCTGACTTGAAATAATCATAACTATGTACCTGTAATGAATAAAGATCTGAAAATAATACACAATGTTCTTCAGTTTTTTTTATGCAATTTCTCTAGGTTTCACTACTTGGAACCTCTCAGAAAAGGAGTTATAACAAAAATGGCATACCTTGTTGAATTCTGGCTTATTCTAGAGAGCAACCTTGTAGAGTGTTCCCCACATGGAATATTTGTTGAATCGATATGAAAATTTTACACAAAATACTACATAATGTACTCTAACTAACACATTTGGTATTACTGAATTTGGATCTTCTATGAATAAGTTATGACATGTGTCATAACTTATGACATGTACTATCCATATAGAATAGTATTACCTTCAAATATATTAAAACTCATACCATTATACATGAAACAACCTTGGGTCCATTACCCAAACCTTTGTGCTACAAAAATTCTCTACCAAACTTTCTTCAAGGGTTGACATCAATGACAACCAACCTTAATCAATAGTTATAACCGTAAACAAGTCAATTTTCTATGAAATTTTCAAATTTTTGGAGGTTTTAAACTTGTAGGGAAATTTTGAGGCCCTAAATGATGTTTTTAGGAAGTAATTTTTTATGATAATAGGGTGTCTCTTAGATACACCTTGTCTCTCCAAATTAAATAAAATAACTCGGAGAGAGATTTCCAATGAGCTACTCCGGGCACAAAACGAAGCTTGTATGAGAAAGTTACAACTGAAACAATACATGGTATATTTTCAGTACGATTTTGCTTCCATAAGGAATAACTCCTTTCTCAAAAGTCCATTTTGGGAACTAAGGAGAAGTATATGGAAATATCATGGACCATAGAAGATAGCCATGGAGCCAGATTTGGGAGCTGGGCACTTGAACAATGTGCAGGAAGATAAAGAAGACATCTGTAGCATATAGAAATAAAATGGGGAAAACAACCTAAACTTCTTCGGTCCATAACTTTCAACTCGTAGCTCATATTTGAGCAAACAAATAGTTGATGGAAAGGTATTGAGGAGGAGGAAATAAATATTCACCAAGAATTTTCAAGTGAGCAATAAAATTTTCATAAAATCATAAAGTAATTTATGTAGCAGTAAAAACAAAACAATGAATGAAAATTGTGACTTGTGAATGTTGTAACTTTTCTCTTAGAACTCAAAATGAGGCATGAGTACAACCATTTGGGTGATGTTTCAGAGAATAATATATATAAGGAATTATATTTTCACTTAGTAGATTGTGTCCTTCATAAATTGAGATGAAGAATAACTTTTATTCTAATTAATGAATGTTTTATAGTAAGCATGTTCTAACAATAATTATTACATGCACATTTCTTGCAGAATTAGAGAAATAGAAAAATAAATGTGATTCTTATATGAGGAATGGATTTATGGAAGATGCCCAAGGATATTACAACCATGAGGAAAATATCCTAGGTTAGAATTTCAACATGGAAAATGTTGAGGCAAAGTCTAATGGAAGAAGAGGTAGGTAGGAGCCTGTAACTATAAGAAGCTTGCATAGGGAAGTGCAAAGTATTGGTTGTGGAGCCTAATTATCTTCTTGATTAAGAGGTTTGTTTCAGTTGTTCTTGGACTCCATTCCATAAAAAGGGGGTGTGGGGGGATTTACTCCCCACAACTATCGTCAGTGGGGTCCAGGGGGGGCGGCGACAAATTTTGTATCCCTCTTTGGTGAGGGATTCTGGGGCAGTGCCCCTGAAGAAAATTTTTGTGAAAAAATACCTTGTAAAATACTGTAATTTTGTAGTCAATCTAGACCATTCATTATGAGGTCATAGATCTTATGGTAGAATTTATTTTAGGGTTTTTTTCCCTATAAGGAAACCCTCTCTTATGAGGGAATCGTATTGTGGCTATGCATGATCGCGGATATTTTATTCTAAGAGAGGAGGATGTGAGAGAAATAAGAGGAAGTTACATCGGATGTGTTGTAGGTTGTAGCCCTTCATTTTGCTGGGTAATAAAAGGAAGGACCTGGAAATTTCTCTGGTTGACATAGCCCACACTGGGTGAACCACGCATATCTGTGTCTCTATTCTATTGTGTGTCTTCAATGTTTTATTTCCTCATTTGTTTTATTTTATTTCTCCGCGATCCTATTTTTCTAACACAAATCTATAGGGAAGATAATGAAATGATTATGAAGGATCACAAAGAGATACTTTAGAGTCT